>NW_026847549.1:178243-204306 GCF_025583915.1 Anolis sagrei ordinatus | reverse complement strand
GACAGGAGAGGCGCCCTGCCCAACCCAGCCTGTTTTCCTAAAAGACCAGAGGCTGCCAAGAGTCTCCTTGGGAGGCAAGGACAAGGGCAGAGGAAAGGATGCCAGCTCTCTGGTGACAGGCGGGGGCTTCACTCTGCCGCAGCCCTGAGCCAAGGAGGGGTCTGCTTCTTGAGGGCCAACAGCAGCAGCTGCCCACCCCCCCACACCCGCCACTTGCGTCCATGCTCCAGCCATGCTGCAAGGCCATGGATGGAAGGCCAACATGAATCTCTCATCACATTGCTTCCTGCATATGGAGACCCTCCTAAAGGGCACCTGCTCCCCTCCTGTTGTCTCTGCCTCTTTCTCCCCAGCCTCCCCCCCCTTCACAAACACACCAAATTGGCTCAAATAGGGCACCGCCCGCAAGTGACACCTGTCCTGATGCAGGGAGGCAGGGCTCCCAGCAATGGCTTCTCCGGGCCGCAGCAGCCCAGAACAGGAAAGCAGCAGTGGAGCGGTGCATGAGCTGCACCCCACAGGACCCCCTGCCCGCACCCCACTCCGCCACAGGTGGGACTGGCTCCTGGGGGGCCCTGTGCCAGGCAAGAGGGAGAGACCTGTGGCAGTCCCTGCGCGACCTGTCCCTCCGCCTCTGCAGAAGAGGGCAAGAGGAGGGAGGAGGAGGGGAGGGATGCGGGGGGCCAGGCGCACGGAGGAAACGCTTCTTGCCCTGCGGAGGCGAGGGCCTATTAGGGTGGCGTGCTGTCAGACCGTTGTGCAAACCTGCGCCAGATGCTCATAGAGCCAACGATCCTGTCAAGGCCTTGATCTCACGGGGGAATGACAAGAGGCAACAGGCCGCCACTGCTGCCGCCGCTCTCATGGGGGGGGGGCTTCCCTCCTTGGCATTTGAGGGAGCTCCGGGCAACACAGCCACCTGGGAGTCAGCGAGCGAGCGAGGAAGGAGCAGGGAGAGCGCACCGGCAGGCGGGAGCACAGGGCAGGCAGGCATTCAGGCAGGCATGACTCTGGTGTGGGAAGGGCCCTTTTGCCACCTTGCAAGCGGCACCCGCAGGCCGCCATCTGCCAGAACTCCTCTGCATGGCCCCAGGGCCGCCGAGAGCACCTTCGGAGCTGGAGTGGAGTGCCAGGCCCCCCGAGAACAGCTGCGACAGAACTGCTGAGCACTTCCAGGCAGGTTCAGGCGCCACACTCGTCAGGGACTTAAGTGGTGCTTCACACACACTCACCATCTGGCCAGCCGTTAAGGCCCAAGGACGTGCGTGTGGACACAGCGGAGGCGCGACAAGAGCTCAGGTCAAGCCCTCCCTCCCATCCGTGTCCATGCGCATCCAACCCAAAACAGAGAGAGATATGTGAGAGGGGAGCCCCTTCTTGGAAAGGCCGTCCTGGCCAAACCAGTGTCCTGGGACTGGGATCGCTGCCTGGCCAGTTACAGGATGCCGCCAGCCTCCCTTCCATGGGCTGACTGGCAGACCTGCTCTGAACTGAAGCAACCTCCAAGGAGATGCCTTTTTTGTTTGCTAGCGACTACGTACAATCCATTACTCAACCAAACAAAGACAAGCACACCCACAAACCGCCGACTGATATTAACATAGATACATGAACTATACTAACCCACAAAGACAATTCTACGCAGCTCACACTCTGTTGATATTTCTGCCTTATTACTCTGCACCACACATGGGCAAACTTTGGCCTGCTAGGTGTTTGGCTTCCACCTTTCCTCACAGTCTCTGGCCCTTTCCTTCTTCCCCTCAGCGGCTTAAGCGGAAAGGAAAAGCAAAAGGAAGGGGCCGGAGGCTGTGAGGAATGGGGCAAGCCCAAAACGCCTGGCGGGCCAAAGTTTGCCCATGCCTGCTCTACAGCCTTTAGATCAGGGGTCCTCAAACTACGGCCTGGGGGCCGCATACGCCTAAGTCTGAAATTTATTATTCATTTATTTGCTTTTTGTATACCGCTCTTCTCAGCCTTTCGGTGAGTGAAATGACTTGAAAGCACAACGACAACAACAATCCTATCTCGTCAGCCAAAAGCAGGCCCACACTTCCCACTGAAATACTCATAAGTTTATATTAGTTAAAATTGTTCTTCATTTTAATTACTGTATTGTTTTAAAGTGTTTTTAAGATATGTGCAGAGTGCATAGGAATTCGTTCATGTTTTTTTGACATTATAATCCGGCCCTCCAACAGTTTGAGGGACTGTGACCAGCTGGCCCTCTGTTCAAATAGTTTGAGGACCCCTGCTTTAGATAGTACGTACTATATGGCCACACTTCCACTTTTGGTAACTGTCGTCTATGAACCCTATGGTTGACCTTTGCCCCCAGCGCTGCTGTGCAAAGGTGACACACAGAGGCCAAACTGTCTTGGCGTTCTCCAAAGGGCTCTCTCCTGAACCTGCATCTCGGCCAGTTTGCCCATCTCTGCAAGTTCACAGATCTTCATCTGCCACTCTTCTTGTGTGGGGATAACGGGTTCCTTCCATCTCTGTGCATGGAGAACTCTTGCTTCAGGCATCATACACCACAGCCATCTTCCACGTTCTCTTTCCAACTGGCCATTCATCATTCCCAAACATTCCTGACCTTGACAGTTCCTTCCAACACCCTGTGTAGGGATCTGAGGCAGGCCAACACTTCCTGGGCCTTTCTGAATCCTAGAATCCTAGAGTGGGAAGAGACCTCCTGGGCCATCCTCCAGTCCAACCCCATTCTGCCAAGAAGCAGCAATATTGCATTCAAAGCACCCCTGACAGATGGCCACCCAGCCTCTGTTTAAAGGCCACCGCAGGGGATAAAATGCCCCAGAGTTGTGCTCTCTCTGGCCTCCATTCTGGACTCCTTGCCATCAATGTGGGTGAAACATCAGGAGAGAATGGTGCTTTGAATGCAATGTTCCTGGCCCACAGGATACCGGGTTCCTTCCATCTCTGTGCAGCCTCTATCATCCACTGCAGCCATCTTCCACATTCTCTTTCCAATTGGCCATCCATCATTCCCAAACCTTCCAGACCTCAACTGTTCCTTCCAACATCCAACATCTGAGGCCAACATTTCCTGGCCTTTGTGAAAGGCCACCGCAGGGGATGAAATGCCCCAGCGTTGTGCTCTCTTTGTGCTCCCTATGGCCTCCATTCTGGACTCCTTGCCAAACAGTCCTCGGGGACATCTCAACCTTTGAGGAGGCCTGCCATCGATGTGGGTGAAACGTCAGGAGAGAATGGTGCTTTGAATGCAATGTTCCTGGCCCACAAGGTCTCCTCCAACTCTAGGATTCTAGGCTTCTCTGAATGCATCTGGAGCAGGGTCAAGTAGCCCAGTCCCCAGGGAGTTTCTCAGACCTGCCAAGGAGGTGGAGACCCCCTTGGCCCCATTTCACAAAAGGTCAGATGACCCTCAGGGACGGACGGTCTCCATTGGGGCTTCTCCATTGGGGAGCATCAGGGGGAGGGGGCGACCCTGCAGGGTGACCGGGCCCCAAACTCTGAAGAGTGGCCGGCAAGGAAGAAGGAAGCGGCTCGTGTTGCGGGGCAACAATCAGAGGAACGAGATTTCAAGGAGGGGAGCGCGCCGTGCCTCCCCGGTGATGGCAATCCATGATGTTGCCAGTTTCCACGCTGCCTCTCAAGTTTCCTTCTTCCGCGTCCTTGTTATCATCGCCCTCTTCTTAAATGCCTACGAAATGCTTTCAAAAAGCTTTTAGAATGACTTTGTTTTACAGTAAATTACTACAGTAAATTACTACTTCAAAGCACTCCACTCAAAGCGCAGGACACGTCCCCGGCACACCGGCTGGCTGGCTGGCTGGCAGAGGGAGAGAGGCAGTGGCCGCGGCGGGAGGAGTGCAGGCAGACCGGGGGGGGGGGGGCAGGGGGGCATGAGTGGGGAGAGCAGGGGGGGCACATGAGGCAGGCAAGCAGGCAGGCATGCCCGCGCAAGGACAGAGCCCCTCTTGACTCAGACACAGGGGGTCCCACCTGCCAGGCTGAGGATGAATGAATGGCGTCTCTGCCCCATCCCCTCCCGCCAGGGAAACACTGTCCAAACACTGATGGCACCACCGCCACTGACCCCTCTTCAACCCCACGGCAGAGTCGGGGTCTTCGAAGGGCAAGGCCACCAACACAAAGTGGAAAAGCTGCCTAAGGAGCCACACCGGTACACCCCCCTCTCTCAGGACTCATGGGACAGGCCTGCCAAGAGGAGGGGGGGACCTTAGGCCCTGACCTGAGGGCCCTCCCCTCCCCTCTGTCCTCAGCCCCCCCCCCTCTGGTGGGGTGGGAAAGGGGGCAGGTGCACCCCAGGGCAACAGGTAGGCATGGGGCACCCTTCCACCTGCACCGGGTTGGAGAAGCCACGGAGAAGCCGGAGACCCCTCCCCGCTCATCCTGGCCCACCAGAAGGGAAGCAGCCAGCAGCTGCCACCTGATCAGAAGGGGGGGGGAGCATATGGCAGAGAAGAGCCGCCTCAGCAGAAATGGCAGCAGCCGAGAAGACAGTCGCAGGCAAAAGTTCAGCCGAAGCGGAGGAAGGTGAAGCAGAGGGAGATAACCAGAGGAGACACCCAGGAGGAGGGGGGGGGCACGTCTGCTGGCTCAGCACAGACAGTGAGACAGAGGGAGGGAGAGAGGGAGAAGGAAGAGCCAGGTGCGGGCTCCAGCCCCACCTCTCCTCCTCCTCCTCCTCCTCATCCGTGCAGCTGGCCCCACACATCCCTTCCCATGCCAAGGGGGCCGCGCTGTGCCCTCCAGCCCCCCACAAGAGCACCAGCTTGTCCCTCTCCCTCTAGGACACTCTCCCAAGCTTGTCTGAAAGGCAGGACAGCCGAGCCCCAGAAGACCCCCACTCACCCACGGCCTCCCCTGTGGAGATGCCCCGCCTGCCCGGCCCACACCTGGCAAAGGCAGAGCCCCTCTTCCTCACTTCCCTTCCCATGCCAATGGGGCCACACTGTGCCCTCCAGGCCCCCAAAAGAGCCCGGCTTGCCCTTCTCCCTCTAGGCAGCAGAGCCCCAGAAGACCCCCACTCACCCCCCCACCCCACCCACGGCCTCCCCTGTGGAGATGCCCCGCCTGCCTGGCCCACTCCTGGCAAAGACAGATCACTATCCTCATCATAACACTATAATAATAAAGCCTGGTTTATATTCAGCCCCCTCCTCACTCCCCGAGGGGACTCAGGGCGGATTCACAATCAACGATGGCAAACGTTCAATGCCAGATCCAATCAGAAACATCAAACCAACAACCATGTCCCCAAAAAAAGCAGTCCAACACATCTGACACTAGGCATAAATTGTATAAACAACAGGAACAATCATTTAAAATAATTATTAAAACGTTATGCAACCCGTAACGCCAGCGAGGTCAATGGTTCCAGGTACGCCAGAACCAACTGAGCCAGAGTCTGGACACAGGAACAGGTCTACGCGCACTCCTCCTCCTCCTCCTCCTCCTCTCCGTATGACAATGAACAGAAATACGTTTTTAATTGTTTTTGAAGGAGAGAAGGGAGGGGGCCAGCTTAATTTCTTTAAGGAGGGAGTTCCAGAGGTGGGGGGGGCCACCACGGAGAAGGCCGTCTCTCTCTCTCTCTCTCTCTCTGTCTCTCTCTCTCGCTCCCACCAGCCATGCTTGAGATAATGGGGGTGGGACTGAGAGCAGGGCCTCCTCCACTGACAGTCATGTCTAAAGTCGTTTGTAGGAGGAGGTGCGATTGGTCTGGGACTGAACCACTTGGGGCTTTAAAGGTAATGACCAGCAGTGACCGGCAGCCGGCGGACCTGCCACAACATGGCCGAGCCCAGGATGGAAGGAGGCTGCGGAGCCAAGGAGGCTGCCAGGCTCCCGGCACTTTTTTTTTTTTTTTGGTCATGTCCGGAGTGACTTGAGAAACTGCAAGTTGCTTCTGGTGTGAGAGAATTGGCCGTGTGCAAAGACGTTACCCAGGGAACATTGCCCGGATGATTTGATGTTTTTATCATCCTTGYRGGAGGCTTCTCTCATGTCCCCRCTTGGGGAGCTGGAGCTGACAGAGGGAGCTCATCCGCCTCTCCCCGGATTCGAACCTGCGACCTGTTGGTCTTCGGTTCTGCCGGCACAGGGGGGGTTGAACCCACTGCGCTACCGGGGGCTCTGCTCCCGGCACTGAGTGGCCTCTTCTTCCGCTGGCTTGGCTTTACTGACTCGAGGGCCAGGCGGCCAGGGCTTTGCTTCTGGTCTGGACTCAAGCCCCCCCCCCCACCAGCCCCCCGCTTCCCCCCCAGGCAGCACAGCCGGCTGGGGTTCCGGGCCTGCTTCGCTCAGCTGTGCTCTGCAAGTGCGCAGCCACAGGCTTGGCACCAGCGCGAGTCCACAAGACCCACGGCCACAGGCTCAGCCTTGGGGCCGATTCCCCTCCCTACCGGGCATTAGCAGGCAGGCACTGATGCCACGGCTCCTGCCAACTCTAGCACGTGTGGACCGCCACCTGCACAGCATGCGAAACAAGGTGTGCATCCCTCCCTACCTGCACTCTTCCCAGCATTCGCCAGCAGGAAGGGCTTGGGCTCCACCTGGTGGCCACTGCCAGGAATGCTCCTTTGGCCAAGACTGACACACAAAGGTCACAAAACAAGGCTGATGTGGCCCTTGTGACAACAGGCCTGGGCACACTGCGACCCTCCCTCCCTCCATCTGGGTGTTTTGGACTTCAACTCCCAGCATTCCCAACAGCCTCGGGTCCCTCGGCCACTTATTTATTTTATTATTTATTTAGCAATTTTGTATGCCGGTCTCCTTCTCCCCTCTCTCGGGGGACTCGGGCCGGTTTCCAACCATAAAATCACAAAACAATCATTAAAAACATCATATAACATAATTCAATTAAAACGTTATAACAGCAAAATGCAATCCCATAATAACAATGGTCAGTCGTCATCGTGAATTCGTTGTCCGTCATTCATCGTCATCTATCCGATCACAGAAATACGGATTCACTCGTCGAAAGCCAAACCCCATAGCCAGGTTTTCACCCGTTTCCTGAGCGACAGAATGGAGGGGGCAGTTCTGATCTCCAGCGGGAGAGAGTTCCAGAGTCGAGGGGCCACCACCGAGAAGGCCCTGTCCCTCGTCCCCACCAGGCGCGCCTGAGAGGCCGGTGGGACCGAGAGCAGGGCCCCTCCAGACGATCTTCACAACCTAGATGGTTCGTAGGGGAGAATACGTTCGGACAGGAAAACTTAAGTGGAAAAGGAAATGAAAGGGAGGGAGGGAGGGGGCTGAGGCCGTGAGGGTTTGCAGCAGGGGGTGGGATTCAGAGAGAGAGAGAGTTCCACTGGTGAACAGGGAGTTCCTCCTAATCAAGTTCAAGTGCCATTTGAAGCCAGGGCTCCCTTGAGTCCTGTTCTCCGGGGCTCCCTCCTCTTTAGGAGACCCCTTCCCATATGGAAACATGGCTCCTCCTCTCCTCTCTCCTCTCCACCTCCTCTTCTGCAGGCTAAACAGACCCAGGTCTTTAAGACGCTCCTCAGAGGGATGATTCCTGGTCTCCAGGCCTTTGAACCTTTGAGTCACGCTCTTCCTCCGGACCCCTTCCACCTTGGAGTCTATGTCTCCTTTGAACTGTGGGCACAACGGGATTCCAGGTGGAGAGGTCTGGCCAAAGTAGAATCAAGAGGCACCAGGACTTGTTCGTTTTGGCCCAGCTCCACGACCGGCCCACCCGACCACCCTTTTTGCTTCTGGTGGAGCCGAAAGTGCAGGCGGGCCTTTGTGGTGTGCCTGAATGGGCCTGGGCGGAGCTGGTGCAGGAATGAGCTCGTTGCATCAGAGCCTGTGGCCGCTCATCAGCTTCCATTCAGCGTGACTCCATGAGAGGGACACCCCCCCCCACCCCAAGGGAAGGAGCCCCTGCTACAAGGGACAGCCCTGCTCAGGCCTTGCGCCTCCTTTTCCTCCTTCCTTCCTTCCTTCCTTCCTTCCTTCCACATTCCCAGCACAATGGTCTTTCCCAAGGAGTCATGCCGCCTCCACAACGGCCTTGGTTTCCTCCTTCTGCCACCTCGGGAGGGTTCAAGCTGGGCCTGGTCTCTGCCCCACTTGCGGCTCTTTCCATCCACCCAGGCTCTCCCCAGAGCTCTCTTCCAGCTCCACGTCTCAAAGGGGGGCTCCACTTCCTGTCCGCTGCCTTCCCTGGCCGTCTTCCACAAACACACAGGAGGAGGAAAGGTGAAAGGTGTCCCCTCTGGGTCTGCCTTCACTGCTTCATGGTGCGCCTTCACACCTGAGGTCCTTCCCTAGTTCCTCCTTCACAGATGCTGCAGCGCTTTCGTCTTCTTCCGGCTTGTTTACTACCATCTCCATTTTGATTCATGACCGAACCAAGGGATGGAAAATACTCCATGACGTTGAAGGCGGCTCACATTCAGCTGGAACCCTACTTTTGGACTTAGAGAATCCTAGAGTGGGAAGAGACCTCATGGGCCATCCAGTCCAACCCCTCTGCCAAGAAGCAGGAATATTGCATTCAAAGCACCCCCCTGACAGATGGCCATCCAGCCTCTGTTTAAAAGCTTCCAAAGAAGGAGCCTCCACCACACTCCGAGGCAGAGAGTTCCGCTGCTGAACGGCTCTCACAGTCAGGAAGTTCTTCCTCATGTTCAGATGGAATCTCCTTTCTTGTAGTTTGAAGCCATTGCTTTGCATCCTAGTCTCCAGGGAAGCAGAAAACAAGCTTGCTCCCTCCTCCCTATGACTTCCCCTCACATATTTATATTTATTTGTCGTGTCAGGGCAACCAGTCATTTATATTACATTTCTAACGGAACAAAGCAAACAAACAGACAAAATAGTTGATTAAATGTCCTTTGACCAGTATCTGGCCACTTGGAGTGCTTCTGGTGTTGCACATATTGATACATGGCCATCATCATGTCTCCTCTCAGCCTTCTCTTCTTCAGGCTAAAAATGCCCAGCTCTTTAAGCCACTCCTCATAGGGCTTGTTCTCCAGACCTTTGATCCTTTGAGTCGCCCTTCTCTGGACACATTCCCGCTTAGAGTCAACATCTCCCTTCAGTTATGGTGCCCAGAATGGGACACAGTGGGATTCCAGGTCACATGGTCTGACCAATGCAGAATAGAACATGGGGAGCAGGACTTTCCTAGATCTAGGCACCTCTTGATGCAGGCCAGAATCCCATTGGCTTTTTTTGCCGCCGTATCACACTCCTGGCTCATGTTTAACTTGTTGTCCATGAGGACTCCAAGATCTTTTTCACATGTCCTGCTTTCGAGCCATGTGTCCTCCATTCTGTCTGTCTCCCCTTTCGTCCTTATTGTTCATCAGCTGTCACTCTTCCCATGTTCTGTGAGTAATGGAGTATTGTCTGTGCAGGTTCAATTCCCACCCCTCCTTCCCTCCTCCCCTCCTCCCTTTCTGTGTGACAACCTGTATGTCAACATTCCCCCCTGAGGGGAGGGCTGCCTGGTGCCCAGAGAACATTGCGCTCCAGCTGGGTGGTGTTCCCAGGTCTCTCCGAGGGCCACAGCATGTCTTGTGATTGACATCGTCAAAGGCTTCTCCGTAGTCTCCAAAGCAGAGCCTGGCTTCCTTCTGATGTTATTCGGCAGTGTGCTCTGTCAGCCAACGTATGGGTATTTGCCACAGGATCCCTGGTGCCTCTTCCCTTTCTCTGGCAGATACCAACAAATGTCTTGTATTTCCAGCAATTGCGCTTTTGAAGATCCCAAGACGACACAGAAGTGACAGAAATGCGCTCTCTCTCTCACACACACACCGCTATACATTCATGGCACCCAGGTGTGGCGCTTACACAGGTGACGCTCTCCTGTTGGAAGAAGAGAATGTCTACCTACGGAAACGTCTCCTCAAAGGCACGCCAAAGGGAGGGCCAGGCTGGCTGAGGGCCAAGAGGATCCCAACCTGAGAGGAGAAGGTCAGGGGACTCCTGACGACTCTTCCCGGGAGCAACAGCAGGGAGGCCTCTGAGTCCTTATCACAGAATCCTAGACTTGGAAGAGACCTCCTGGGCCATCATCCAGTCCAACCCCTTTCTGCCAAGAACCAGAACATTCGCGTTCAAATCACCCCTGACAGATGGCCATCCAGCCTCTGCTTAAAAGCTTCAAAAGAAGGAGCCTCCACCACGCTCCCTCCGGGGAAGGCAGAGAGTTCCACTGCTGAACAGCTCTCCCAGTCAGAAAGTTCTTCCTCATGTCCAGGTGGAATCTCCTTTCCTGTAGTTTGAAGTCGTTGCTCCACGTCCCAGTCTCCAGGGCAGAAGCTTGCTCCCTCCTCCTCCTCCCTGTGATTGCCTCTCACATATTTATACATGGCTCTTCTCAGCCTTCTCTTCTGCAGGCTTTAAACCACTCCTCATAGGGTTTGTTCTCCAGACCCTTGATCAGTCCATCATCCATCTTGCCCATGCGGCCGCCTCCTTTCTGGACTTCCCTTGAGTCAAGGATGTGGTCCAGCCAAGAGCACGCCACCCCGGCTGAGCCAATGCTACAGCAGCCAAGCACAGCCAAAGAAAGGCACCGAAGGGTCAGCGGGTGGCCCTGTCGTGGGCCATGTTCCGCAGTTGATGGTGGAAGGTGGGGTCAGGCCTAGTAGTTGGTGAGGGAAGGGGGTCATGTCAGTCCTAGTTAATCTGTAAGGAAGAATTTCCAGGCAAAAGCAATTACAGGGAGAGGCACGCAAGAGATGGGGTGCAGCTGGGTTTCACTGGGCATACGGAGCTAGCCTGGAGACCCATCTTGGGGAGAAAAGTATTTGTCCGACTTGGCTGTGGATGCGGCCGGCTGGTTTTCCCCCAGGTTTGTGGATTTTTGGTATCCTGACCTGCCTCCTGAACTCTGGGAACCCTGGAACCTTGCATCTCTGGACTGGCTCCTGACTACGGTATAGACTCCCGATCCCTGGACTTTACTCACTGGTGTTTGACCACTGGACTGAACCTTTGGACTACGGTATTCTCCCGAACCTGCATCGGCGTTTGCAACCAGTCTTTGTGCTATCTTTATATTTTATATTTGGACTATGAACACAGTCAGATAGTCAGTGCTGCTTGCTCTAAACAATTTGACACAAGCTGGGTGTTTGTTTGGTTCACCTCTGCCTGCGTACTGGCACCAAGACAGGCTCCCCAGACCCATACGCCTCCCAGGCCTTTGACACAGGCAAGGTCTGCAGCCAGCCCCCCAAGTGCCTCCTGAGGATCCCCACACCTTGACCCTGGAGGGATCACCCCACGCACTCACCCTTGCCCCGCACACCTACCTTGGCCACAAACTGCTTGTCCTTCTGGTCCAGGTTGGCCGTCGGGGCCACGTAGTCCCTCCAGATCCTCAGCTTGCGCTCTTTGGCAAACCTGCCGCCCAACAGGAAGACATTACATTGTTATGGATGCATATGTTTTATGTTAATATGATTGTTTATTGTTTGCATTTTCGGTTTGTGCTTGATTGTAATGGTTGTTTGGGCTTGGCCTCTTGTAAGCCACTCCCAGTCCCCATCGGGGAGATGGTGGCGGGGTAGAAATAAAGATTATGATGATGATGATGATGATGATGATGATGATAAGGAGAGGGAGCTCAGCTCCGGCGCAGCAGCGTCCTCCAGCCCCGCAGGCCCTTGGGGGCCGCCCCCCCCCCCCTTCTCTCCAAGGGGAAGCCAGCGAGGACTCCATGCCATTGTCAAGGAATAATAGCCTGAACCTAATGCAGGCATGGGCCCACTTTGCCCCCCCCCCCCCCAGGCGTCCTGGACTTTCACTATTCCTCACAGCCTCAGGTCCCTTCCATTTTATTATTTATTATTTATTTATTTATTTATTTATTTTGGGTGCTTTTACCCCGCCCTTCTCAACCCCCGAAAGAAGGAGGACTCAGGGCGGCTTACAAAAAAGGCACAATTCGATGCCTGTACAAATTACACATAATATACAAAACCATAGTTAAAAACAGTTATCACAGTTAAAACAATCAAACAACCAGTACGTAACACATCATATAAAACATCTATAAAACTATTCTCGTGATCAGCATTTCGTCTTTCAGAGTTCCATAGATCTAATCCATTCATCATTTCCTAGTCATCGTCAAAGTTCTTTCTTTATCTGCCCGATTGTCCGAATGCCTGGTCCCAGATCCATGTTTTCAGTTTTTTCCTAAAGGAAAGGAGCGATGTTGCAGATCTAATTTCCCCGGGGAGTGAATTCCACAGGTGGGGGGCCACCACGAGAAGGCCCTGCTCCTCGTCCCCGCCAATCTCACTTGTGATAGAGGCGGGGTCGAGAGCAGGGCCTCCCCAGAAGATCTTAGGCTCCGGGGTGGGACGTAGAGGGAGATCCGTTCGGACAGATACACCGGGCCAGAACCGTATAAGGTTTTCCCGTCAGCCATATAAACGGAAAAGGAATGGGAAAAGGAAAGGGCCTGAGGCAGCGAGGAATGGTGGGAGTCCAAAACACCTGGAGAGAGGTCCCAAGTTTGCCCATGCCTGGCCTCATGCATGGCACCCATGGAGAGAGGCCCTGCTCTCGTGGCAACTCCAGCCCTCATTGGTTAGGGGGACAAGTTCACTCCACTTCACTTCACTGTATTTCTTAATGAGTGGCTCTCCACCCAGGTGCTCCAAGCGACTTACAGTCTAAAATAGCATTTACACAATACAAAAGCATTCCACATAAAAACATTCCACAGTGACTATTTGGCAAATGAGATCTGATGACTTAAATGCACAACCAAGCAGCCAAGTCTTGAGTATCGTGGTGCAGGAGGGTGTTGGCCACGGAAGCCTGAAGGCCACGCCTGCCCCCTCCCTCCCTCCCTCCCTCCCTCCCTCCCTCCCTCCCTCTCTCTCTCTCTCAGAACGCTTCCATCTCCACGTGCAGCCACCTCCATGATAGGAAGGCGATGCCCAGGACAGCCAAGCCCAGCCCCACTGGCCTCAGAAGAGTGTCCCAGGAGCTGACCTGGGAGGGAGGGGAGGGGAAGAGGGGAGGGGAAGAGGGGGCAGCCCTACCTCTCTGCGGCTCGCAGCTTCTCGGCCCCTCGGGTGTAGACAGCGATGGACCAGTCAACGCAGCGAGCAAAGCCTTCTTTCAGGAGCAGCTCTGTGATGTTTCCATTCTGAGGACAAGAAAGAGAAGGAAGGGACCGGGGAGAGCGTGTGTAAGCACACCTTTCGGTGCCTGCCGGCGCTTTCCTCCTCCACCTCCCTGCCACCGCCACCGCCACCGCCACCCCTTGGCATCTTGCACCTACACGTGCCCCAAACAGCAGGCAAAGGCTTCCCCCTGTACCCACAAAAGGTGACCCTGCCTGTTCTGTCAAAGGACGAGGGGGCACGAGCACTCCTGCCCTGCAATCAGAACGTGGTGCCATGACAGCACAGGCACTGCTTACAAAGCAGCAAAGGAGGAAGCACGCACTCTCCGACCCCAGCACAGAAGGGCTGGGTGACGGAAGGGACCATGCGCACCCCCTCCAGCCCATCTCCATATCTCCCATGTCCCTCCACTTCTGGTGGACCCCCTCCTCACAGCACCAGGTCTTCTACCTTGGGCTCCTCACAGAACTGCCTCCCAGAGCCTGTGAGCAGAGTCAAGGCCCTCCATGCCCATGCCCTTGCCCAGCGCAGCCTTTCCTTGCCATTGCTGGACCTTGGGTCTTCTTGGGCCACAGGGACCCTTGGCCTTCCCAAAGCTCAGACCGAATCTCCGGTTTGGACATTGCCTCCCTCACTCTGAAAGGCCTGCACCCCCCAACACACACACCCCCCCCCCCCCCCGAAATCACTCACCGGGTGGAGGATGGTGCCGAGGATGTTCTGGTTGTGGCAGCTCTCCAGGACGATCTGCACGTCTCTCTGCAGGAGCCGGGACTCGGTGAAGAACTTGGCCTCGGCCGCAAAGGGCTCCGGGGTCTCCGTGCCGTCTGCCTCTCGCTTGAAGGTTGGGCACTGCGGGCGGGAGGGCGGGCAGAGCGGACGGTCAGTCACAAAGGGGGAGGAGGAGGAGAACCCCCTTCAGCCTTAGACAGGACACCCTCCCTCCCTCCCTCCCACACCCGGCCCCACGTTGGATGGGCAGGATACCACCGACAGAACGAGACTCCGTTGGTGGAAAGAGACGGATACTGACCGCAGTTGGTTTTGTATTCCGCAGCTATTGTTGCATTTTACTGAGCTTCATACATTCTAATGTGCATTTAATTTTTAAATCTTTAACTTCATGTATTTTAACCCCTTGTTTCAAAGGCAATGACAAGTTGCCATATGTCAAGCCGCCTTGTGCCTTCCCAGAATAAGGAGAACTCTCAGCAACATGTCCTCACGATGCACTTTAATACTGACTTAGGATGGACTGCGCTCCCTCATTTCTCCCCAAAAAATCCTATCCTACTTATATTTTACCTTCTTCACGTCAGGGTATTTTCAATTTTAATCTAGTACATTTGGCCCGACCATTTTTAAAGTTGTTTATGTCACTATTGATTGTTTTTTGTTTATGTGATTTGTATGATTTGTATTTTATTGCTTATTGATGTTGTGTTTATTGATGTTTTGTTTGATGTACTTTGGGCTCGGCCTCATGTAAGCCGCACCGAGTCCCTCGGGGAGATGGATTATTATTATTATTATTATTATTATTATTATTATTATTATTATTTTATTATTATTATTGTTATTATTATTATTATTATTATTATTGAGACAGGCGGGATACAAACAGGGTAAATAAATAAATAAATGGGGGGGGGTGATGTTCATGTTGGTTGTTGCTGCTTTGTGTTGTTGTCTTTGCACTTCTTTGTATATTGCGTGTTTGCCCCCTTGAGTGCTTTGTGAGCCACCCCAAGACCCTCCAGAAGATGGTGGCAAGATATAAATAAAGTTGGGTTGTTGTAGGTTTTTCCGGGCTATATGGCCATGTTCTGGAGGCAATTTTTCTCCTGACATTTCGCCTGCATCTATGGCAAGCATCCTCAGAGGTGAAACGTCAGGAGAGAATGCTTCTAGAACATGGCCATATAGCCCGAAAAACCTACAACAACCCAGTGATTCCGGCCATGAAAGCCTTCAACAATACAATAAATAAAGTTGTTGTTGCTGTTGTTGTTGTTGTTGTTGTTGTTGTTGTTGTTGTTGTTGTACCACCTCTAAACTACTTGGGGGCAAAGGCCGGCAGCCCACCCACCTTGATGCCAGAAAGCATGACCGTGACCAGGTAGTAGTCGGGCAGGAGGAGGGCGCGGACCACACTGCCATCGCGGACGTGTTCAATGATGGCTGTGGGAGACAAACGAGGAGAATGTGCCACCAGACGAGACCAGGCCCGGCCTCCCGCCACCTGCTCCAGGAGCCCCTCGGGCAGGCACACTCCTGCAGGGCCCGCAACCACACTCACCATTCACGGGCTTCTGGTGCATGGAGTCCACAAAGTGTCGGGGGTTCTCGATGGTGTACTTGAGGTCCCGGACGGTGTGGGAGCCGGTCCCCTCGCTCCACATGCCCTTCTTGGCCGTCCGGGCCTGCTCCTCCAGCTCAGCCAGACGGCTCTGTTCGGGGCTGACGGAGGAGGAAAGGCTCCCGTTAGGATACTTACTGATTTGATTGATTGATTGACTTCATGTTCACCCCGCCTTTCCCACCCGAGGGGACTCCAGGCAGCTTGCGGCTCCAGCAAGAATCCAATGCCAGTAAAATCCAACAATAAACAGTAAGAACGCATCCCACAGTTAAAACAATCAACAGTTAATCAATAAAACACATAAAACAGTATACAAATTAAAAACATATAAAGTGCATAGTTCCATTCAGGTAAGTTGGACCAGAATCGTTTAGGGCAGTGGTTCTCAACCTGGGTCCCCAGATGTTTTTGGCAGTCAACTCCCAGAAATCCTAACAGCTGGTAAACTGGCTGGGATTTCTGGGAGTTGTAGGCCAAAAACATCTGGGGACCCCAGGTTGAGAACCACTGGTTTAGGGCTTTATAGGACAAGACCAGCACTTTGAATTGGGCTCAGCAGCATATCCGCAGCCAATGGAGCCGACGCAACAGAGGAGTTGTGTGCTCCCTGTCGCACCTCAGAGTAGATTCACCTTGCTGAAAAACACCAAACTGCACACAGCCAGAAGTCTTTATAGTTTATTAAAAATAAAAGGTAAAAAGTTCTTAAAAGCAAAGGTAATGTTTCAAAAGATCAATATAAAAAAGCACTTTGAAGACTAATCCAAAAAGGCACCAGCAAAACAAAACCCCAAGAGAACCTGACAAAGTCCTGACAACATGAACACAAGGACTGCAAGAGAATCCAAACAAGCAAAGGCAAGCTTCTAGGTTAAACACAAAGTTGCTTTGACAAAGATTTGGCCTCAAACACACTGCTTAATACCCTTTGCCAAACATGAAGGCATTTCTCTGGCCTCTGGCCTCCTTCCTGTTAGCTATTCTCACACTCCTTCGAACTCTGAATTCCAAACGGTCAGCCCGATCTAAGTTTCCCATTTCGTCAAGTCTGTTCGTTAGTGTCAGCCTGTTTCCCTGCGTGCTCATTATCATTATCAGGCTGAGAACTGTCCTCCTTCTCTGGGTCAAACTGCACCTGCACCTGGCTAGTTTCAGTATCAACACTCTCACTCCTTGCTGTGGGAAATTGCACTTCTTCACTGTCTATAACAGGGACATTTTGAACCAGGCAGTGAACCTGAGTCCCATCATCCTCATCAGAGACATTCTGTGGTCCCAGCTGAGTCACAACACTCCCTGTACGCCACTCCAGTGAGGAATCTGGCCACTGCCCCTTGGACTACTTGGAGCTTCCGGGCCATCTTCAGAGGCAACCCCACGTAGAGCACGTTGCAGTAGTCTATACGAGATGTAACAAGAGCATAGACTACTATGGCCAGGTAGTGACAACTGCACATGCACATGGGGCAACCATGCTGGGAACTTCTGCTGCTGATATCCTGGCAAGGTCCACCTGCCCGCCCACTCTTTCCTCCTCACAGGGCGGGTTCTCCAGACCCTGGATCATTCGAATCGCCCTTCTCTGGACACATCTCAGCTGAGAGTCGAGGTCTCCCTCTGTTCAAAATGCCGCCACAAAGAGACCCCTTGGCCCACTCTGCCTGCCTCTGGTGCCTCTGAAGCAGGCACAGGCCAACTTGGGACCCAAGAAGGCCCCAGCCTGCTTTGAAGCCTCCCTGCTCCTGGGCGCCCAATCCTGCGCTCACACACCCTCTGCCTTTTGGCCAAGCGCTCTGCCAACTCCTATTTCTCCCCAGCGTGGCCCCCCAGCACCCACTTCCCTGTATCTCTCTCCTCACGGCACCCGGAGAGCCTGTTTAATCTTCCCAGAGCTTTCATCTCCGGGTGACTGCTGCCATGTCAGATCTTCTGCACTTTTGTAGACAGTTTACAGGAGTTCTTTTGTGTTAACACAAGGGGCTGGCGTGGGAGTGTTTCCTGGGGGGACGGGTGGGAGATTCATCCATTCAGAAAGGAAGGACGGGGAAGCCAACGGCATGTCCATGACTGAACTGTGGCCCTCCTTCCTTCAGAGGGGTGCAAGCTCAGAGGCCGCCTCGAGGAGGGTCTCCGTCCGTCTTTCAGCAAGCACAAGAAGAGCGTGCTCAGGGATGTCCCAGTGCCAGTGCAGCCAAGAGCAGTCAAGCTCTTTTCTGCCCCCCCCCCCACTCCCCCCAATCCATTCCGATCCCAGCTCCCCAGGAAGAAGGGATGCATGCAACTGCAACAAAAACCGGAAAAACCCAATCTGACCACAGGCCAGGCTCCAACCACTGGCAAGTGCTCAGCCTGCAGCCTACCCCCACCTGGGCCAAGGCTGTCCTGGCCTCTTGGGATACAAGGCCAGCAGTGGGGGCCCTACAGTGCCACGGGATTCCTGCCCAAAGGTCCCTTCGGAGGAGGAAGGAGAGCAGGGAAGTGCTCAGGAATTGGAGGGAGAAGAAGAATCAGACGATGAGGCTTTCAAGTGCCCACATTTCTAGAGAGATGAAAGGAGGCAGAGCACAGACGGCGTTCAGCTAGAATAGCTGCTAAAAACATTGAGCTAATTGGGAACCGCCCTAGCACCTCCTGCGTGGGGAATTCAGGGCTATAAATTAGGAGAAGTCAGCTTTCGCTGGTAACAACAACTCTGATGCCGAAGTTTTCACTCCAGTGGAATCTGCTTTGTGTCTGCTGCTAAGGACTTAGTGATTATTGCCTGTTGTCTGATGGAAGACTGCTGTTTCTTTTGGGACTTTGTAAGAGACTTTAATTTGTGTCTGTATTAAGACTTCCTTGCTTTCTTTTGCATGTTCAACTGCATTTGCTTATCCTTTGTGTTTGCTGAAGTAAAGCATTTTTCTTTTACTTACAACATTGTCTAAAGGCTGTTTTTGAAGGGCAACTCAGGACACCCAGCAACATACGGCCGGCCAGCCTCCAGCCAATGGTGAGGAGTGGTGGGCGGAGAAGACCCATCTTATCTGGTATGTGAGGGAAGCCCCCTTCTTCCATTCAGAGCCACCCGAGGTCCCACAGCTTCACCTCCGCACATCCATCCCCAAGTCCCATGCCAGGCTAGGCTGTGGCTCTTCTCAGAGCCTTATGGAGGGCCGGTTCTTGGGGGGCCTGAGGACAGGAAAGGGGGGCCCAGCAGCCACAACGGGCAGGCGCTTGGCAGAGAGCAAGCAACATTCAAGGACACAAACACAGGAAGGGGATCCACCCTGACCCATCCCACCACCTCCATTCTCTCTCAATGCCCTTCAGGGTTTGAAACAGACTTCCTGCATTGCACAACATGGGCTTCCCTCCCTCCAGACTGCACCCCCCCCCCCCCGGAACTGCATTCCCAAGAAGGGAGAAGGAGGCACCTGCCGGGTCCCGTCCCCTCCCCACCCCCGTCCCCAGTGAGGTTTCCCCCCAGAGAAGCGGGGTCCCAGCTGGAAGCAGGCAAGGGGCTGCAAAAGGAGACCTACTTGTTGGCGCGGATTCCTTCCCGGCGACTGGCCAGTCCTTCCGCCACCAGCGACTCTGCAATGATCTCCCCGGTTGTGTCTGGCGAGAAAAGACAAGGCGCATCAGCAGAGGGGAAGGAGAGGAGGCCCAAAGGCAATGGGAGCCAAGGGGGCCAAGGGGAGCCAGTGGCCCACCCAAGTCGCCACAAGGCCCAAGGCAGGCCCACCAGTGCCACCACCAAAGCCAGGCCTGAAGAGGAAGCCCCCAGGCGCTCTGCTAGTTTCACTGCGGTGTAGTGTTTTGAACACTGGGCTACGACTCTGGAGACAGAGTCCTACTGGGTGGCCCTGGGCAAGCCACACACTCTTGGCTTCAGAAGAAGGCCGTGGGAGCCGCCCTCTGAACACATCTCGTCAAGAGAAGCCCAGGGGAGGCTTCGGCCAGAAGAGACTTGAACCTGCACGGCCAACTGAGATCAGGTCAGCCGGGGAAAGGGGCACCTTCAAGGGACCCGGCAGATGGGCCAGGCACCCCTCTCCCTGCGGAAACAACGACACCTCTGGGGTGAGTGGTGGGCTGACTAACAAAAGACCCTCCCCATAAATGTACAGCAGAGTAACTTATCACCACCAGCATGGCCCAGCACACCCACAGTGCCCAAAGTGACAAAAAGAACAAAAACACACAGACCAAGGTTCTCTCTTCTTTGGAGGCTCTGCTTTGTAGTAAAATAATATGGTTGCATTATTTGCAACAACAAAATTTCCATAACACAAACAAATACACAGTAGCTTTACACACAGTAGCCTTCACACTGGAGCTTTCTCACACGAGGCTTCTCTCACACAGAGGTTTACCTCACACTCCTCAGGACGATACCAGCTTTGGCCTAATAACTCTAACAAGCTTCGGCCTACTCACTCTTTTCTTCATAGTAAAATAATATGGTTGCACTATTTACAAGAACTAGATTTTTAACACAAATAAACAAATACACAGTAGCTTTACACACAGCAGCCTTCACACTGGAGTTTTCTCACACGAGGCTTCTCTCACACAGAGGTTTACCTCACACTCCTCAGGACGACACCAGCTTTGGCCTACTCACTCTTTTAGTGCTTGACTCACCTTTTTGTAATTAAAAAAAGCCAGCTAATTTTTAATATTTGACAACACCCCCTTCCCCCCGCCCCCAGCAATGAGGGGCACCCCACGACCAGTTCAGGCAGCAGTGCCCACGTCAATGTCTTTGGGGGCGGGAGAGGATGTTCATTAGGGAAGATCCATCTCCTTGGCGGAGGCCGTGGCTGTCACGCAGCAGCCGGGAGACAGAGACAGAGCGCAACATGACATAAAAATCCGTAATGTGGCAAGGAACAAGCGGAGAGATAACCGGAACAGAAAACGCCGGCCGATAGCAGCCTCGCCGCCAAACAAAGAACTCGGAAGATTTATGTCCGGCATCCCGCTCAGACAATGTGACAAATATACTACCGCTGGGGACTGGCTGCGCGGGGAGATTGGCCGCGGGCGGCTGCTCAAGCGCAGCGAGCACTCTTGCAAGAAGCACAGCGGGAGGGGGAGGGGAAGGAGGGGGGGGCCGTGGGGAGTGGGGGAGAGGGACAAGGGCAGGGCAAGGACCCACAGAGAGAGAGAGAGAGAGAGAGAGAGGGGAACAGGGAGGCTCTTTGCCACCCGCAGGAGGCTGCGCACCAAAGCCCGAGGGGCACGGAGGATGAGGAGGACGAGGGCAACCCACCTGAGACTCAACTGGCCCAAGAGCAAGCATGGGCAACCTTGGGACCTCCCTCCCTCTCTCCAGGTGTTTTGCACTTCAACACCTACCGGCTATTAGGAATTGTGGGAGCTGAAGTCCAATACACCTGGAGGGAGGGAGGGAGGGCCCAAGTTTGCCCATGGCTGCCCTTGGGCCAGTTGAGGCTCAGGTGGGCTGCCCTTGTCCTCATTCTCCATTCCCTCAGGCCTTGGGTTAAGGTTGGGGTTGGGGTGGAGCCTCCTGAGGGTGGCAAAGAGACTACCTGTTCCCCTCTCCCTCTCTCTCTCTCTCTCCGCCCCCCTGTGGGTCCTTGCCCTGCCCTTATGCCCGCCCCCATCCCCTTCTGCTGAGCCCGTCTCCTCTGCCCACTGTGGAAACTAAGTTCCTCTGGGGAGGCCCTGCTCTCGGTCCCACCACCATCACAGGCGCGTTTGGTGGGGACGAGAGAAAGACAGGGCCTTCTCAGTGGTGGCCCCTCAATTATGGAACTCCCTTCCTGGCAATATTAGATCAGCCCCCTCCCTCCTGTCCTTCAGAAGGATGGTGTTGGAGCAAGCCTTTGGGGCAGGGCAATGAGGCAAAATGGTGTCCTGAGATGGCTCTTCAGCCACTGATTTTAAAGGGGATCTAAGAGATTTTAATGTTTGTTTATATTTATGGTTGTATGTCCCAGCACTGAAGGTTTGCCATATAGATGTTGTGGTCCGCCCTGAGTCCCCTGAGTCGGCGGGGTGAGAAGGGCGGAATAGACATATTTTAAATCAATCAATACTAATGCCTGCCCAAGAGGGCCACCAAGAGGGCCACCTTGGGGCCCCAGCCCCTGCCCTGCCCTGCCCTGCCCTGCCAGAAGCACAACGCAACATGGCTACACAGCCACACAAGCCAGAGCGCATGGCGGAGGGAAACAAACAAGACTAGAGCCAAACTCGGCCTAATTCAAAGCAGACAGTTGCTGTTGCTCCTTACTGGAAAGAAGAGCAGTGCAAATGGAAGCCGGGGATGGAAGAGATGAGGCGTGGCACTTTGGCCCCCAACCCCAAAATGAATGGGATCTGAAGGAATCCAAGTGGGAAAGAGACCTTCTGCTCAACTCTGAAGTTTGTTTGTTTTCCATGTCAGGAGACTTGAGAAACTGCAAGTCACTTCTAGTGTGAGAAAATTGGCCATCTGCAAGGATGTTGCCCAGGGAACGCCCGGATGTTTTTGATGTTTCATCCTTGTGGGAGGCTTCTCTCATGTCCCTGCATAGGGAGCTGGAGCTGACAGAGGGAGCTCACCCCGCTTTTCCCTGGGTTCGAAGCACTGACCTGTTGGGCAGCAAGTCCTGGCGGCACTTCCCTGACAAGCCACCTATCTTCCATTTCCCCGCAGTGGGAGCGTGCCTCCTCACCTGGGACACTGGCTGTGGGAGATGCCTGCTGAAGCCTCCCCAAAAGCCTCTTCCACAAGGCCCTCCCCCTGGCCAGATCAGCGAAGCATCCTGCAATGGGGAGGAGGGGTCAAGCGCCTGGTCATTCTGGATGGGATGGGGCACCCCCTCCCACTCACACAAGTATTTCCTCATTTTATGCATGCTTGCTGGAGATTTTTATGGTGTCGTAAATTAGTCTTCCCGTATAAGCGGTACCTAAATTTCCTACTTGACAGATGCAACTGTCTTTCGGGCTTCAAGCTACACCAATTGGTTGGAAACTCACTCCGAACTGGGCTGGCTTCGAACTCATGACCTTTTGGTCAGTAGTGATCTTAATGCAGCTGACACTCAGCCAGCTGCACCACAATCCCGGTGTATGGAAAGCCCAATGGGGCAAGACATGGCAATGGGGGGGGGAGGGGCAGGGGTCCAAAAGAAAGCACTTCCTTAAACACCCAGGTGCTGAAGCGCACTGGGGGGGGGGGCTCTGTTGTGACAAAGGAAAGGCCTGAAACTGGGGGGCTGGGGGCTCCAAGGGGGCCCGTGAGAGTTAACCCCCGGCCGGGGGAATCCCCCTTCTCCCCACGGCCTGCTCACCAGTCCCTTGCATTACAATAACAGTAAGTTTCTTGGTACCTCGCCACCACCCCCTCCCCAAGGGGCGGCTCACAAAAGCGCTTCAAAGTGCAGCCGCATACGGGGTCCATCCTGCGCCAAACTCCCGCCATTCAGAGACCCCCCCCCCCGACCCCCAAACATCCTGCCTCTTCCAAGCCACACAAGACACTTCAGGTCAGGCAAGTGCATGGCCACCTAAAAACCACAAAGAAGAGCCAAGCTGGCCTCCTCTTTCGTCACTTACTGGCAAGGCTATTGCGGGGGGGGGGGGGGGGAGGGTTGGGGTTCAACCCTCCCCCCCCCCCAAATTTTGAAGGTTAAAAAACAAACCTGGTGTTTACTCGTGGATTTCAACTGGTGGACCACACCCCCATCTTGCTAAGTCTATGATCAGCAAACATTAAATTGATTTACTTATAAAATATAGAGTGAAGCACACTATTTAAATTGTGTTGTATAATGGAACCACTCCTCATGATTCGCTAAATTACCAAAAAAAAGCCCCGCCCCCATTTTTTTGCTGGCTATGGGGCTGCCCACTGGGTTCCATGTCCGAGTGGAGATTCAGCCTCCGGCCTGAGCCTCCGCCCAGGACTCAAACCAACAAAAGGCCTTTGCAATAATAGCCCCAAAACACGTGCAATTGGTCTTTGGAACTGCCCAAGACCCTGCCGCCATCACCCTGCCCAGGGCCCCCCCCCTCCCTCTCACCTTTGCCCAGGTAGACCATGCCGTACTCCCGGCCTTGCGCAGTCTTGTACTCGACCGTGAAGCAGACCTCCTTCCCGATGAGCTTCTTCCGGAGGAACTCCCGGGCGGGGAAGCCCCAGGGCTGAGGGAGGAAAGCCAGGGGTCAGTGGCGTCCAGGCCAAGCCCCCCCCCCCCAGCACCCTTCTCTCTGAGGAAGGCTTCGCATTGCCCGCCTCCCTTGCAGCCGTGCCCAAGGCGGAATTCGTGAAAGGACAGCCACGAGCCTCCAGCAATACACACACACACACAGAGGCGGATGCCTATCCAAGGGGCCCCAAAGCCAACACGAAGGCCAGCAAAGCAGGAGAGTAGGGCAAAGGACTGAAGGTGGGGCACATCACATAAGGCAGTGTTTCTCAACCTGGGGGTCGGGACCCCTGTGGGGGTCGCGAGGGGGTGTCAGAGGGGTCACCAAAGACCATCAAAAAACATAGTATTTTCTGTTGGTCATGGGGGTTCTGTGTGGAAAGTTTGGTCCAATTCTATCGTTGGTGGGGTTCAGAATGCTATTTCATTGTGGGTGAACTATAAATCCCAACAACTACCACTCCCAAATGGCAAGGTCTATTTTCTCCAAACTCTGCCAGTGTTCATATTTGGGCATATTGAGTATTTGTGCCAAGTTTGATCCAGATCCATCATTGCTCGAGTCCACAGTGTTCTCTCAACTACAAGAGAGGAGATTCCACCTGAACATGAGGAAGAACTTCCTGACTGTGAGAGCCGTTCAGCAGTGGAACTCTCTGCCCCGGAGTGTGGTGGAGGCTCCTTCTTTGGAAGCTTTGAACAGAGGCTGGATGGCCATCTGTCAGGGGTGCTTTGAATGCAATATTCCTGCTTCTTGGCAGAATGGGGTTGGACTGGATGGCCCAGAGGTCTCTTCCAACTCTAGGATTGTATGAACTTGCGCAGAGGAAATCGTCGGGGGTGATTTGAATGCAATATTCCAGCTTCTTGGCAGAATGGGGTTGGACTGGATGGCCCAGGAGGTCTCTTCCAACTCTTTGATTCTATGCTTCTAAGTCTGGATATAGGTGAACAACAACTCCAAAAACTCAAGGTCAATGTCCACCAGACATTCCCAGTATTTTCTCTTGGAATTCTGTGTGCCATGTTTGATTCAATTCCATCATTGATGGAGTTCAGAAGGCTCTTTGATTGTAGGTAAACTATAAATCCCAGCAACTCCAGCATTACGAAATGACAAAATCAATCACCCCTAATCCCACCAGTATTCAAATTTGGGCGCATCAGGTATTTGTGCCAAATTTGGTCCAGTGACTGAAAATACATCCTGCATCTCAGATATTTACATGACGATTCATAACAGGAGCAAAATGACAATTATCAAGAAGGAAGGAAAATAATGTTATGGTTGGGGGTCACCACAACATGAGGAACTCGATTAAAGGGTCACGGCATGAGGAAGGTTGGGAAACACTGACATAAGGAGTAGTGAAGGGGGGTGCAGCCGGCAAAGCCCCCACCTGCAAGAACGGCCCCCTCCCAGAGGCATCACTTTTCATCCTCTAACACCCAGGCAGGCCAGGTATAGTTCCTCACTACTGAACACAGCACAACACAGAGGTATACAAGTGGTGGGCGTGGGGCGCGCATTGCCTGCGTGGGGAGCACTCTTGAGCGGAGGCTAACCCTGAGCGCCCACGGAGGCCTGCTCCCACTCAACTCTCCTTTCAAGGGACTGTTTGGAGACCATGCTCCCAAGCGTGTGCTGCCACCAAGCCCGGTGGTCTCTAGGCCTGGCTATAGGTTCGGGAGGGGCTCCGGCCAGCCCAAGGGAGGGGGGGTCCATCCAACCGAACAGAGGAGCTGCAGGACAGTGGGGGGGCGCAGCCACCACTCATGACACCCACAGGGGAGCGGGGCAGGCTCAGCACAAGAGGAAGCGTCTTTTGCACAGCTTAGTGCAGGTCACCTTTCTCCCCGCATGAGGCCTAGGGAGGTCTGGGCTGACAATTGCCAGCAGGCCGACTGCCCAGCTCTCCTGGGGGGGGGGGGCACAGCCTCGGCCACTTGGGCCCCTCCAGAAGGAAAAAGAGTGCCCTGAGGTTCACCCCACTCAAGAGGGCCACAGCCAAGCGGAGCCCCCGCACCCAGGAAGCGTGACCTACCTCGTCTGGCGTATCCTTGCCATCGGGTTGCCCGGCAGCAGCTCTGCGCGCAAGGTTCCCGGCCCGGATGTTGCTGAGGTTGATCTGCCTCTCCGGAGGCGGCCCTCCGCGCGGCTGTCCCCGGACGATGATGGCGCAGCCGGAGAGAACCTGGAGGGGAGGAAATGTGATGAGATGTGGCAGCAAAAAAAGCCAATGGGATGTTGGCCTCAGGCATCAAGAGGAGCCTAGTGCGTAGATCCAGGGAAGTCCTGCTCCCCAGGCTCTATTCCGCCTTGGTTAGACCACGTTACCTGGAATCACATTGTGTCCAACTCTGGGCACCACAATTCAAGAGAGAGATTGACTCTAAGCTGGAATGTGTCCAGAGGAGGGAGACTCA
>NW_026847549.1:152560-178143 GCF_025583915.1 Anolis sagrei ordinatus | reverse complement strand
AATGATCAAGGGTCTGGAGAACAAGCCCTATGAGGAGCAGCTTAAGGAGCTGGGCATGTTTAGCCTGAAGAAGAGAAGGCTGAGAGGAGACATGATGAGGGCCATGTATAAATATGTGAGAGGAAGCCACAGGGAGGAGGAGGGAGCAAGCTTGTTTTCTGCTTCCCTGGAGACTAGGACGCAAGGGAACAATGGCTTCAAACTACAAGAGAGGAGATTCCACCTGAACATGAGGAAGAACTTCCTGACTGTGAGAGCCGTTCAGCAGTGGAACTCTCTGCCTTCCCCGGAGGGAGTGTGGTGGAGGCTCCTTCTTTGGAGGCTTTTAAGCAGAGGCTGGATGGCCATCTGTCAGGGGTGATTTGAATGCAATATTCCTGCTTCTTGGCAGAATGGGGTTGGACTGGATGATGGCCCAGGAGGTCTCTTCCAACTCTAGGATTCCATGATTCTATGAAAGGGAGTCCGTGGCGCCAGGGGCCAGCAAGGGGACCCACTTGGCGGGGGGTCCGGGAGGGCAGGCCGCGCTTGGCAGCCCCCCGGGAAAGCCCTGAGAGGAAGGCAACACTCCTGAAGGAAACCCGGGCTAGAAAAGCCTGCAGTGCGGCCAGAGTGGGTCAGGGGCAACTGGGAAGGCACATCCCAGCAAGAAAGGAGCTCTTAGGCAGGGTCCGGGTTAGGGCCCAGGAGGAGACCACCCTCCCTAATGACGTGAGGGGCACGCTGTTCCGACACCAACATTACAAGGTGACTACGGAGATTTGGGAGGACTACCGTGTGAGCAAACACGGCACAGCTATGATGCAAGTCTCTAAAGGGGGCAAAGGTCACCTGTCTCCATTTCAGGCAGCTTCCTTTTCCTCCCGCCCCCCTCCCCAAATCCCAAGCCTCTGCTGAGACAAAACACCACCCTTGTAAAGCCCACCCACGGAAGGAAGCCGGGCCCCACAGCAACCACGGCCCACCCCAGGCCTCGGCTTCTCCCTCCAGACGCTCTGGACTCCCAACTCCTCGGGCCCTTCAGCCATTTCAGTGGGAAAGGAAAGGGAAAAGGAAGGGGCTGCAAGGGACGGTGGGAGTCGGAGTCCAAAACACCCAGGGGGAGGGTGGGAGGGAGGGAGGGGGGGGGCACAAGTTGGCCCATGCCTGAGCCACAGCCGGGCAGGGAAGGGGGGCAACCAGCGCCTCTCCAAATACGGCCAACCCATTGTTGGCTTGTTGGCATCACTGGCTACGCAATGGCTCTTGTAATTTTACTTGAAATGAACTTGTGGTGTTTGTGTAGTCAGCTATGTCCATGTTTTATATTAAGTTACTTGATGGGCTCTATTTAATTTGCGGCTGCGCGTTTTGAGGAACTTTGTGCCATCTGTCAGCCACCCCGAGTCCCTTTGGGGAGAGTAACGTTGTTATTATCATTAATTTGACTAAAGATGTCATAGAATCATAGAATCCAGGAGTTGGAGGAGACCTCCTGGGCCATCATCCAGTCCAACCCCATTCTGCCAAGAAGCAGGAATATTGCATTCAAAGCACCCCCACAGATGGCCATCCAGCCTCTGTTTAAAAGCTTCCCAAGAAGGAGCCTCCACCACACTCCCTCCGGGGCAGAGAGTTCCACTGCTGAACGGCTCTCACAGTCAGGAAGTTCTTCCTCATGTTCAGGTGGAATCTCCTCTCTTGTAGTTTGAAGCCATTCCTCCATTGCGTCCTAGTCTCCAAGGAAGCAGAAAACAAGCTTGCTCCCTCCTCCTCCCTGTGGCTTCCTCTCACATATTTATACATGGCCCTCATCATGTCTCCTCTCAGCCTTCTCTTCTTCAGGCTAAACATGCCCAGCTCCTTAAGCCGCTCCTCATAGGGCTTGTTCTCCAGACCTTTTATCATTTTAGTTTGTTTTGGGACTGGTCAGGTTGTTATTGTACTTGTATTAGAATGTATGTTCTTGTTAAGGTACTGAATGTTTACCTTTTGTTGGCTGGAATCCACCCTGACCCCACCCCCACCCCCTTCTCAGGGAGAGTGAGAAATCGGGCAACAAAAGTGATATTATTATTATTATTATTATTATTATTATTATTTTATGACTTTCCTGGAGATGTTTGAATACTGGATGAGAGGCTCCCCCCTGGGCACACAAGGCAGGGTGGCCTGGAAAAATAATAATAATAATAATAATAATAATAATAATAACAACAATAACAATAATAATAATAACTTTATTTATACCCTGCCACCATCTCCTCAAGGGGACTCGGGGTGGCTTAAATAGTAATAATAATATTAATAATATTAATATTAATAATAATAATAATAATAATAATAATAACTTTATTTATACCCTGCCACCATCTCCTCAAGGGGACTCGGGGTGGCTTAAATAGTAATAATAATATTAATAATATTAATATTAATAATAATAATAATAATAACTTTATTTATACCCTGCCACCATCTCCTCAAGGGGACTCGGGGTGGCTTAAATAGTAATAATAATATTAATAATATTAATATTAATAATAATAATAATAATAATAATAATAACTTTATTTATACCCTGCCACCATCTCCTCAAGGGGACTCGGGGTGGCTTAAATAGTAATAATAATATTAATAATATTAATATTAATAATAATAATAATAATAATAATAATAACTTTATTTATACCCTGCCACCATCTCCTCAAGGGGACTCGGGGTGGCTTAAATAGTAATAATAATATTAATAATATTAATATTAATAATAATAATATAACTTTATTTATATTCTGCCACCATCTCCTCAAGGGGACTCGGGGTGGCTTAAATAGTAATAATAATATTAATAATATTAATATTAATAATAATAATAATATTAATAATAATAATAATAATAACTTTATTTATACCCTGCCACCATCTCCCCAAGGGCTCGGGGTGGCTTAAATATTAATATTAATATTAATATTAATATTAATAATAATACTTTATTTATATTCTGCCACCATCTCCCCGAAGGGACTCGGGGCGGCTAACATGAGGCCAAGCCCGTCAAATGCAAATACAACAAGCCATCAACAAAGCAAGCAAGCAAATAAAACAAGATAAATAGTATAGCTAAACATGGAAGGGACTGAACAGACTGCGCTCGGGCACCACGAGGTGCAAGCCAACCTTAAGAAATGGGGCCACCAAGTGCAGTCCACGACATGCGAGTGCGGAGAAGAGCAAACCACTGACCACATGCTACAGTGCAGCCTGGGCCCTGCCACATGCCCCATGCGGGACCTTCTCGCAGCCACACCAGAGGCACTCCAGTTGGCCAGCGACTGGTCAAAGGACATTTAGTATCATGCCAAGTTTGCAAACTTTGTGTGTATGTTTTTAAATACATAACAACTGTGCTCTTAGTTGACGGCATGGAGTATCATTTGCCACCACCACCCCCACTTGTCCCTTCCTTCCACAGTGGTCGTAGTGGCACCATGGGTTAATCTGCTGAGCTGCTCAACTTGCTGACTGGAAGGTTGGTGGTTTGAATCCGCAGGATGGGGTGAGCTCCCGTTGTTAGCCCAGCTCCTGCCAGCCTAGCAGCTTGCAAACCTGCAGGTGTGAATAGCTCAATAGGTACTGCCTTGTGGGAGGGGAGGTAAATGATGCTCCATGCAGCCATGCCGGTGTCCACATGACTTTGTCGTGTCAGGAGTGACTTGAGAAACTGCAAGTCGCTTCTGGTGTGAGAGAATTGGCCGTCTGCAAGGACTTTGCCCAGGGGACATTGCCCGGATGATTTGATGTTTTATCATCCTTGTGGGAGGCTTCTCTCATGTCCCCTTTGTATGAGGAGCTGGAGCTGACAGAGGGAGCTCATCTGCCTATCTCTGGATTCTAATCTGCAACCTGTTGGTCTTCAGTCCTGTTGGCACACTGCACCACRGGGGGCTRCACAGGGTTGGTGGTTCGAATCCACAGGATGGGGTGAGCTCCCACTGTTAGCCCCAGCTCCTGCRGACCTAGCAGTTTGCAAACAGGCAGGTGCGAGTGGCTCAGTGTCTTGCGGGGAAGGTAAAGGATGCTCCATYCAGCCATGCTGGTGTCCACATGACTCTGGAGGCGGCTAGGGACAAGCCGGCTCTTGGGCTCAGAAAAGGAGGCGAGCCCAGCAGAGGCGGAAGGGGAAGGCTTCCCTCCCTTGGTTGTGCCTGTTAGCCCCAGCTCCTGCCGACCTAGCAGTTTGCAAACAGGCAGATGTGAGTGGCTCAGTGTCTTGGGGGGAAGGTAGATGATGCTCCATGCAGCCATGCTGGTGTCCACATGACTCTGGAGGCGGCTAGGGACAAGGCCGGCTCTTGGGCTCAGAAAAGGAGGCGAGCCCAGCAGAGGCGGAAGGGGAAGGCTTCCCTCCCTTGGTTGTGCCTGTTAGCCCCAGCTCCTGCCGACCTAGCAGTTTGCAAACAGGCAGATGTGAGTGGCTCAGTGTCTTGGGGGGAAGGTAGATGATGCTCCATGCAGCCATGCTGGTGTCCACATGACTCTGGAGGCGGCTAGGGACAAGGCCGGCTCTTGGGCTCAGAAAAGGAGGCGAGCCCAGCAGAGTTCCAGAGCCGGAAGGGGGAGGCGTTCCCTCCCTTGGGCTTGGCTGTGCCTGAGCCCCCGCGAGGAGGTATCCTTCCCCCCCCCTCCCTCCCTCCCCCCCCCCGGCACTCTGCACTTGCCCCGGCGCCCCCCCCCCCTCTCTCTCTCTCTCTCTCTCTCTCTCACCATCTTGACGATGCCGCGCTGGAGGGCGGGCGCCTGGGCCGGGGAGGCAGAGCCAGAGGCGGAGGCGGAGGCGGAGGCAGAGGAAGCGGCGGCGTTGGTGCCGGCGGAGGACGCCATGGGGCCGGCGGGGGGGCTGCTCACTCCTGCGAACGAAGGAAGGAAGGAAGGAAGGAAGGGAAGAAGGGAGAGAGAGGGAGGGAGAGAGGGAGAGGGAGAGGGCGGGCAGGAAGCGGCCGGGGAGGGGGCGTGGCCGGGCGCCTTCAGCCAACCAGGGGGCGCCTCCCGGGGCCCCGCCCACCTCGCTCCGCCAGGGCCAATCCGCGCGGCCAGAGGCGCCCAGCGAGGGAAGGGCAGCGCCTTCAAACCACAGCGGGGGAGGGAGGGACTTCCGGGGCAGGCAGGCAGGCCCGCCCGCCCGAAGGACACGTCGGCACACGCGCACGTGGGACTGGGGCGGAGGGGAGGGGAGGGGGCGGGGCCTCCGCTCACGTGGTCCCAGCCGGCCAGCCCAGGCCCCGCCCCCTTCCGCCCAAGCGCTTCCAAGCCGCTCGACGGGGCGTCTGGACCCCGGGCTCTGCATGGACGCGCTTGGGAGGGAGCGAAGGGGGCGGGGCCTGGGCTGGCCGGCTGGGACCACGTGCCCGAGGAGGCCCCGCCCCGCGGCGTTGGGGACTCCAGCTCCCACCATTCCTCGCAGCAGCAGCAGCCGGCAACGTGTTCCTTGATTCGTGTTTGGGCAAAGCTGCTGCGTTTGGTTCAGCCAGAGAAGTCAGCCAGAGCAGAGCACCTGAGGAACCACCTGGACACAGCATGTTATTGGAGAACACAGAAGTGCTGGGAATGCCACTCTCACAACCACCATGTCCGGCTACACAGAGAAGCAGCCATGGACATCCACAAGAAGCAGGTGGGGAATTCCAACAGAAAGGAAGAAACCAGGAAAATGAACACAATCTGGCTGCCAGTATTGAAAAAACTCTAAAATTACAACAGCAAAACAACAGAAGGGAAACAATTTGGGACATCTAATCACCTCTCAACAAAAGATTGCGCCAGGCACTGTCAGGCCATTATATGCTAATCAAGGTGGTCAGTTGAAACATTCACACCTAGCTCCAGCAGAGAAGAGCTCTTTACCCCACCCCTGTCTGTCATTCCACAGGTATATAAACCCTTTTGCACAACAACAACAACAATAATACATCACACAGCCCTAGACACTTGGGAAGGGTCCCACGTGGGATCCAACACAACAGCCAGCACCGTGTCTGCTGTGGACTCACCTTGTTGTTGTGTTGTTGCAAATAATAATAATAATACTAATAATACTCCATGAGGCCAAGCCCGGCAAGACAGACTCCAGCAAAATGAAAGCCAGAACCACAAAAACAAAAATAGGCAAAACAATCTGGTGAAATAACTGGGAAAAACAGAATACATATATAAATAAATACATGTAAACAAATGTATAATATGATAATGCAACCCTGGACCTTCACAGAGATATAAACCAATTTTACTTGTTTCCAGCAGACCTCACAACCTCTGAGGGTGCCTTTAGCCACAGGCGCAGGCAAAGTGTCAGGAGAGAATGCTTCCAGAACATGGCCAGAAAAACTACAACAACCCAATGCAAGAAACGGTTTCATATTTTGTGATGATCCCTCGCAATACGGTAGATGTTAGGTAAAATAACTGAAAACAATAGGAGAAATGTGGATGGAAGTACACACTATTTTAATATTAATACTAGCCATCCCCTGCCATGCGTTGCTGTGGCCCTTTGTGTGTATATATATGTGTGTATATATGTGTGTGTGAGGGTATATGTGGGGGACATGAGAGAAGCCTCCTCGCAGGATTGCAAGACATCCGGGCATCCCCAGGGCAACGTCTTCGTAGACGGCTGATTCTCTCAATCCAGAAGCAAGCAGCAAGCAGGGTATATGTGTGGTTTTGCTCATGCGTTGTAATGTATTTTTAGTGTTTTGGCTTATTAAGTCTCTTCTGCTGTGTTTTTCAGTGTTCTTCTGAGTGATGGTCACTCGTTGGCCGGAGGGGTGCCTTGTGTCCAAATTTGGTGTCCATTCGCCCAGTGGTTTCTGAGTTCTGTTCATCCCACAAATAAACATGACATTTTTATTTATATAGATACTAGCTGTCCCCTGCCACGTGTTGCTGTGGCCCAGTCTGTGTATATGTGTTTTTTGTGTGTATATGTTTGCGTATATATATTTGTGTAATGTGTGTTTGTTTGTGTATGTATATATGTGTGTGTGTGGTTTTGCATGTGTGTTGTAATGTATTTTTGGTTTTTTGGTGTGGGTTTTTTTTTGCTTTTTAAGTCCCTTCTGCTGTGTTTTTCAGTGTTTTTCTGAGTGATGGTCACTTGTTGGCCTGAGAGGGGTCTTGTGTCCAAATTTGGTGTCAACTTGTCCAGTGGTTTTTGAGTTATATTAATTATATTATATCATATTAATTCCAAATTTATATCGATTGAGACAGAAATGAGACTAATTGAAAAGACTTTGGGAAACAGAAATGACAATTAACAGATTTATCGATATTTATTGATGACCAAAGTCCATGTATTGGAGAGATGGCCCAAAGTCTCCCCCTGAGGGTTGGGGGCTGTTGGCCCTGGAGAGAAGGCCGAGGGAGGGGCACGTGCTTCCCTATCTATGGGAAGGGCGTCCCGTCGAGGAGAAGGGGGAGGAGGAGGAGGAAGAGCGGGGGGGGGGGGGCATTGTTTGCTGGGACCTCCTGGCCCATCCAGTCCGACGCCATTCTGCCAAGCAGGAAAATCGCCTTCAAAGCACCCCTGACAGATGGCCATCCAGCCTGTTTCAAAGCTTCCAAAGAAGGAGCCTCCACCACACTCCGGGGCAGAGAGTTCCACTGCTGAACGGCTCTCACAGTCAGGAAGTTCTTCCTCATGTTCAGATGGAATCTCCTCTCTTGTAGTTTGAAGCCATTGTTCTGTATTCTCATGTTTTCTTGTATTGTTGTTTTATGCCTTGGTTTTGTTTTGTTTTATTGTAATGTGTTGTTGGGCTTGGCCTCAGGAGAAGGTGGCGGGGATCAATAAAGATGATGATGATTATTATTATTACTATTATCTGAAGGGAGATGTTAACAAGCTGGAAAGAGGTCTGAGGAGGACGACTCAAAGGATGGGGGGGGGGTGTCTGGAGAATAAGCCCTCCCCCCAGGACTGAGCGGCTGAAAGAGCTGCTGCTGGGCAGGTTGATCCTGGAGAAGAGAGAGAAGGCTGAGAGAGAGGAGCCAGGAGGAGGGCCGGAGATGGGGGGGGGGGGGGAGGTCCTCGGGAGGAGGAGAGGAGGCGGGGGTGGGCTTCCTTGCTGCTTCCCTGGAGAGAGACCAGGACAAGGCAAGGGAGCCATGGCTTCAAACTACATGAGAGGAAGGAGATTCCACCTGAACCTGAGGAAGAACTTCCTGACTGTGTGAGAGAGAGTTGTGGTTCAGCAGGGGAACTCTCTTTCTCTCTCTTTCTCTCTCTCTCTCTCTCTGCCCCGGAAGGAGTGTGGTGGAAGGAGGCTCCTTCTTTGGAGGCTTTGAAGCAGAGGCTGGGTGGCCATCTGTCAGGGGTGCTTTGAATGCGTTTTCCTGCTTCTGGGCAGAATGGGATGGGTCATGGCCCACCAGGTCTCTCCCCACTCTAGGATTCCATGAGCACACCCAAATGGGCAGGATCTCCAGTGGCTGAGGGGGGAGAAATAATGAAGAGTTAGGAAATGCGGGGCGGGGGGGGGGGGCCTCCATGCTGTAATATTCAATTTTCATGCTCAAGAATCATAGAATCCTCGAGTTGGAAGAGACCTCATGGGCCATCCAGTCCAACCCCCTGCCAAGAAGCAGGAATATTGCATTCAAATCACCCCTGACAGATGGCCATCCAGCCCCTGCTTAAAAGCTTCCAAAGAAGGAGCCTCCACCACACTCCAGGGCAGAGAGTTCCACTGCTGAACGGCTCTCAAAAACAGATGTTGAAATTGCTGCAAGGGAAGTCTCTTAATGTCACGTTAGGTCCTAGTTCCACATGGCGTGGTATCAGAAGTCACGGGTGGGGGTTCACAGGTGGGAAGGGGGAGGTGGTGGGGCTGGGGAAATAATATTTGCACCTCGATTGAGTGTGGCATTTGGAAGGTGGCACCCTGTCTTCCTCCCCCCCCCCCCATAGAACACCACAATAAAATGGAAGGGCGGGCCTGGGGGCAGCCCTAGAGGCATAGTAATACAGGAGAGTGGGAAGAGACCCCCGGGGGGGGGCATGTAATCCAACCCCCATTCTGCAGGAAAAGCACCGTCGAAGCCCTCCGGCATATCTCTGCTTCCAAGCCTCCAAGGAAGGGGTCTCCGCCGGACTCCGAAGCAGAGAGTTCCGCTGTTGAAGGGCTCTCCTGGGGGGCAGGTTCTTCCTTGGGGGGGGGGCTCCCGGCTGCCCTTGTGGTCCCCTTCCTCCCTCGCCCCCTCCCCCTCCCCCCGCGAGCCAGAGAAGCCTAGTGCCGGGCCAGAGCCCGCTCCCCCTTTATCCGCGGAGAGAGAGCGGGTCTCAGGGACTCTCTCGGGCCTTCCGTCGGGGCTGATCCCGGCGGAGGGGGAGGGGCGGGGAGGGGAGGGGGAGGAGGGCTGGTTAATGAGTAATGGGGCCAGATGGCGGATCCCTCCACCGGGGGCGGGGGGCGCCCAATGGGGAGGAGGGAGGAGGGTCCAGGCGCCCGACGGGAGGCAAGGCGAAGCCCGAGGCAGGGAGGGAGGCGGCCCGGCTGTTGTTTGCTCGCCAAATATTGTCCCGAACCATCTGGGCCGAGGGGGGGGGGCGGGGGGAGCGAGCGATGGAGGAGGGACAGCCCCTTCCTTCCTTCCTTCTTTCCTTCCTCCCCTCCAACAAAGCCCAGGCGCCGCTGGGAAGAGACGCAGCAGGAGGCTTCGGAGGGAGGGAGGGAGGGAGGACGGACAGGCGCGCCAGGGATCCATCTCTCCCGCTAGCCTGCCTGTCTTCCGGGGCTTGGTCTTTGGAGCGCCCCTCCCGCCTCGTTTTGGGACCCCCAGGCAGGCAGGCAGGCAGGCAGGCAGACCCCGACGCCCGGTGAGAAGGAGGGAAAGCCACCCACCGGGACAGAGGGAGGGAGGGAAGGAAGGAAGGAAGGAAGGAAGGAGGGAAGGAAAGGAGGGAGAAAGGCAAGGCGGAGGAGAAGAGAAGAAGGAAGGAAGGAAGGCTCCCCGACGGCTCTCTCCGCCGCTCCGTCCTCGGCCGGCCAAGGCGCCGCTGCTCAATCCGGAGTAAGAAAGGGAGGCAGGGAGGCTGCGAGAGAGGCAGGCAGGCAGGCAGGCAGGCAGGGAGGGAGGAGGGAAGGAAGGAAGGAAGGAAGGAAGGAAGGAAGGAAGGAAGGAAGGAAGCCGGCGCGGAGCCAGGGAGCCAAGGCAAGCGAGGGAGGGAGGAAGGAAGGAAGGAAGAGGCGCTGTCCGGCCCAAAGGTGCTGAACCAGGAGGCGCCGCGCTCCCGGACCGACGGCCAGGAGGAAGGCAGGCAGGCAGGCAGGCAAGGAGGCCAAGTCCGCGCCCTGAAAGGGGGGAAGTCGAGCCCCCCCAGCTCAGCCCTTCCCCGCGCTTCCCCCGCAGGACTCCGCTGCCGAAGGAAGAGGAAGAGGAAGAAGACTTCCCGTTGGCGGGATGCAGGGTAGGCCCGCCCCTCCGCCCTGACTCCCCTCGCAACGGAGGCCCGGAGACTGCCCGCCTGCGCCCCCCTCCCACCCCTCCCCGTGGGGGACACCCCCCCTCCCCCCTCCCCCGCCAAAAGTTCCCTATTGGTGTGTTTCCGAAAGGGCCCCCCTCAGAAGTGGGAAGCCCCCCCCCAATCCACGCGTGCCTTCTCCTCCCCCGTTCTCCCCACCCCCTCGCTGCCAGGTCCGCCGTGGTGCGTGAACCAGCGCGGGGGGGCCTTCTTGCGTGGCTTCCCCCTCCCGGAGTCCACGAGGCGGAGGATGGCGCTGATGGCCGCCCAGGGGGAGCCCCCCTCCCGCATCGCCCGACAGCTCAAGGTCAGCGCCAGGTGCGGGCAGGAGGGATCGAGGGAGGGGGGTCTGAGAGCCACGCCCCCCTCACTCCCATCTCCCCCCCCCCCCGCAGGTCTCGGAGGGCAGCGTGAGCCAGATCCTGGGCCGCTTCCGGAGGACGGGGAGCCTGGAGGCGGGGGCCCCGAGGGGAGGGCGCCCCCGCTCCGCCACCACCTCCGCCTTGGCCCCCGCCCTGGCCGCGCTCCTGGCCGACCCTTCAGCCCCCCACACACGCCCCTCCGCCGCGGAGATCCGCCGCCGCCTCCAGCAGGAAGGACTCGGCCCCCGGGGAGGAGGGGCGGCGCTGCCTAGCGTAAGCCGGGACCCGAGGGGAGGGGAGGGGAGGGGAGGGGAGGGGGGAAGGAGGCGAGCTCTCTCCTGGGGAGGGGGGCAGGGGAGCTGGGATGGGCCGCACCGCTCTCTCGCCCGCTCCCCAACACCTAAACTCGGGTGAAGTTGGGAAGTCCCTGGCTCCAAGGGAGGCTCCGGAACCGGGGACTTCGGACCGGGAGGGGGAGGGAGAGGGGAGGGGGCCGAAGAGCGGGAGGGACCTGGGACCCCGGGGGCGGGCGGGCGGGCGGGCGGGGGGGGGCTTCCTCGTTCTCCTCCTGCTTCTCCTCCCCCCCCCCTCCAGGTCTCCTCCATCCGGCGCCTCCTCCGGAGCCTGGAGAGCGGCGGCGCCCGGGTCCCGCACAGCCCTCCGCCCGGAGGTGAGCAGGCGGGGGGGGGGGGAGGAAAAGGGGAGGGGCTGCCGCGGAGGGAGGGGGAATGTCTCACGCCCCGCCCCTTGTCCCCTTCGCAGCAGCAGGAGGAGGGGGCGTCCCCCGGGCCCCCCGCCAGAGCCGGACGGCCTTCTCTCCGCGGCAGCGCCGGGCCCTCGAGGACGGTGAGTCGGGCGGGCGGGCGAGGGGGGAGCGGACACGCGGAAGCCTCGAGGGCAACCTCCCTCCGGGGGGGGGGGGGCTGGGGGGGGGGGGGTCTCTCGAAGGAGGAGGCGCCGGGCTGAGGGCGCGCCGCTCTTCTCCCCCGCAGCCTTCCAGCGCGACCCTTACCCGGAGGCGCCCGCCCGGGCGAAGCTGGCGCAGGAGGCGGGGCTGCCCCTCTCCGCCGTCACCGTGAGTCGTCTTCTCCCCTCCCCCTCTCCCCCTCCCTTCCCTGGGGGCCCCTGCCCCACCCCCTCTTCCCCTCCCCCCCCAGGCCTGGTTCTCCAACCGGAGGGCGCGGCGGCGGAGAGAGGCCGAGGCCGCCCCGGACCCCCAGGCTCCCCCCGGTAAGGAAGGAACGAAGGGAGGGTGGCAGGGCGCCCTTCGAGGCGGGGAGGGGCCCGGAGGGGAAGGGAAAGGACGCGGGTGACCGTGGCGGGCCCCCCTCCCACGTGCCTTCTCTTGCCGGCCCCCCCTCCACACCTGGAGCCGGAGTTTGCCTTCCGGGATTCTCGTGCCTGCGTGGGAAACCTCCCCCCCCCCGCTTCCCCCGGGGGATCCTCCTGCGAAACTGCCCCTCCCCCTCCCTCTCTTGACCCCCCTTTCTCTCCGCAGGAGGGGGGCCCTGCTGCTCCTGCGCTTCCTCGGCGGCGGCGTTGTCGTACGAGAGGAGGGTCCCTTGCTGCCCCCTCCCCCCCCCACCCCCCACCCAGCTGCCTGCCTTGACCTCTGGCGGCGCCCCTCAATGACTGACTCGGAGCCTGGGAAGGGGGGGGGGCGGGGGCGGTGCGCTTTATTCTCTCCCATTCTTTCCTTCCTTGGCTAGAAGTCCCAGTGCTGGGGGTGGCGGGCGTCTGCGCGGAGGGCGCCGCGGTGGTCTCCTCGGACGTAGAGCCCGTTGGGGGCGAGCAGGGCCAGGCGGTGGGGGCCCCGCAGCTCCAGGCAGAAGTTCAGCGCCGCGCGCCCCCCGCAGAACAGGCGCCCCTCGCCGCCCACGCCCCAGAAGCCCTTCCCGCGGCCTGCAGAGAAGGGGGGAGGGAGGGAGGGAGGGGGGCAGAGAAGGGGTCAGTGCCGTCGGGTCCAGGCCCCCTCCCCCAGCCCCCCCCATCCGGCCCGTCCTTACTGCGGAGGTGGTAGACGCCCCGGGCGCAGGGGAGCAGCTCCACCACGTCGGGCTCCAGCCGGTCCCCGCGGAGGGGGAGGAGCAGGCCCCGCTCCCGGTCACACCACGAGGAGGAGGAGGAGGAAGGGGAGGGGGAGGGAGGCGAGCCCCTCCTCCGGCTGCCCACGAAGCCCCTCGCCCCCCGCAGCACCACGAAGGGCCGGTCGGCCAGGCGCAGCCAGAACTCCTCGCTCGGACCTGCGAGAGAGGGAGGGAGGGAGGGTGGGTGGGTGGGTGGGGGGAAGGAAGGAGCCCCCCCCCCCTCCCCCTCCCCCCCCCCCATGCACTGACCTGGCTCGGTGGCCGTGGCGCGCACCCTCCCTCGGGGTCCGGTGCCCAGGAAGCGCCCGTCGGGGGCGCGCAGGAAGAGGGTCCCGCAGAGCCAGAGCGCGCGGAAGAGGGTCGCCGGGTCCCGGGCCTCGCCGTCCGCCCTCACCGCCCCGGACACCCTCTGCGTCCAAGGAAAGGAGGGAGGGAGGGAGAATGGGAGGGAGGTCAGCAGCGCCCTCCCCGCCCCCGCCCCCTCCCCCTCCCCCTCCCTCCATGCGCTCGGACTCCCACTCCCACCATCCCCAACAGCCGGCCAGAGAGAGCCTGGCTCTGCCTTTGCTGGAGAGAATGGGGACACACTGGGACAGCCAGGGGGAGGTGCAGGCGGGGAGGGGGGCGGGGGGCATCTCGGGGGGGGGGGCTGGCCCAGCAGAGCGGGTGACTGGGAGTTCTGACGTTGCCACTGCACCTGTGGCTCACGCCAGCTTCAGAGGCCTTCGAGAAAGCATTTTGGCCTCTTAAGTGCCGCCTCATTCCACCGGCGGCTGAGTGGGGGGAGCCGGCCTGACCCCCAGGCCCTCTCCAACGCCCCCCCCCTTTTGAGAGACCCCACCACCGGCGAGAGCAACGGGTGCTGCTGCCACTCAGTGGGCGGCTTCCCCGAGCTGCGCCCCCTCGGCCTCTCCCCCCCCCCCACGGCCCAGCTTCGCCCTGGAGAGGTGGGGGCCGCAGCGCGCTCGACCACCGCCGCCGCCATTCCGGCTCCGTGGCCGGACCTCGCTGCAGGCCAGCCAGCCAGCCAGCGACAGCGAGCCGAAGTGCCTTCCACCAGCGCCAGACACCTGACAGTGCTGGGGAAGGGGACCGGCCAGCCCCGCCTGGACCCGCTTCAGCTTGGCGCCCAAACCGGGCCTGGCCTGGCTTGGCTTGGCTTGCCTTGCCTGGGGGGCTTCTCTGCGGGAGGGCGGGCGGGCGGGCGCTCAACGTGGGGCTCCGTTTCCCCCTCTGGCTCCCCGATTTTCTGTATTGGTGGAGACTTCCCTGAACTCTCGGGCTGGCTCACGTCGATCCCCAGTGGCTGAGCTCAGCGGAATACACTCCGGAAGGGTCCCCTCCCCACCCACACTCATGGTCCTGGGTGTGAAATGTTTTGAGTGGGGAACCCTAGAATCCTCCAGTGGGGAGAGGCCTGGGGGCCCGTCACCCCGTCCACCCCCTTCTGCCAAGAAGCAGGGCAATCGCCTTCAAAGCACCCCCGACGGATGGCCACCCAAAGCCTTCCAAGAAGGAGCCTCTGCCACCCTTCCTTCCGGGGCAGAGAGTTCCCCTGCTGAACAGCTCTTATATTTATTGATATCTTATTTCTGGACGTTGTTGTGCTTGCTGTGACTTTGTTCAGGACAATCGCCTTCAAAGCACCCCCGACGGATGGCCACTCGGCCTTCCAAGAAGGAGCCTCTGCCACCCTTCCTTCCGGGGCAGAGAGTTCCCCTGCTGAACAGCTCTTATGTTTATTGATATCTTATTTCTGGACGTTGTTGTGCTTGCTGTGACTTTGTTTTGTCTCTCATGCTCAACGTGCTTGGAGGTTGTGAAGTGCCTTGGCTCCCCCGAAGGAGAAAAGCGGACATAAAGACACATGTGTTGTTGTTGTTGTTGTTGTCATTTTTGGAGAGCGACCCCAGGGCGGGGGGGGGGGGGGGGGGGGGGGAGCTGAAGCCCAAGGGAGGGAGGGAGGGAGGGGGCGCACCTGGGCCAGGTACTTGTGGTGCGGTCCGCGCAGGCGCAGGGTGTCCCCGTCGAGGCCGGCCTCTAGCAGGAAGGAGCCCAGCGGAGAGGCGCTCCGGGAGCCCGCGTACACGTCGCCGCCTGCGTGGGGGGGGGGGAGGGGGGAGAGGAGGGGGTCAGGGGGATCAGGGGGGTCCGGGGATCTGGGCAGCCCCTCCCCCCCTCCGGGAAGGGCGACTCGCCTCGGAGGACGGAGAGGAAGCGCTGGGCGGCGGGGCTGCGGAGGGCCACGCGCGTGGGCAGGCGCCGCACCTGGAACCACTCCTGCTCCTCCTGCGCCCCCTTTTCCTCTTCCGCCTGGGGGGTCTCTGCGGGGCGGAGGAGTCCGCGCGGGCCCTGCGGGAAGAGGGGGCGCCCGTCGGGGCCGGCGAGGGCGACCCCCCCGCCGGGGCGCAGGCGGAGGAGCAGCGCCGTCTGGGCGGAGGGCGGGCCGGGCAGGAGGCGCCCCTGGCCCGAGAGGAAGCGCCGCCCGGCCGCCTCCAGGTGCACGCAGGCCCCGCCCTTCCCGCGCCGCAGCAGGAACCCGCAGCCCGCGCCCAGCTCCGCCGCCCTTGCCGTCGCCGTCGCCGCCCCCTCAGCCTCGCCCTCGCCCTCGCCCCCCCCGCCGGCGTCGGCCCAGACTCGGCCCAGCTCGGGATCCGCGCGCGCGAAGCGTCCCCGTCTCAGGTGGAAGAGGCAGGCGAGGGGCGGGCCGGCCAGGCGGGGCAGCCACAGCCCGCGCGGGGAGGGCGCCCCCTCCCGCCGCCACGACACGCACAAGACGTCCTCGCCGTCCGACTCCAGGAAGCGCCCCCCGGCTCCGTCCTCGCCGGCCACGGCCTCGCGCAGGCTCCACGCCCCGCTCGCGTGCGCCTCCACCGCCCACAGCGTGCCCTCCGCCTCCGCCTCCTCCCACGACGACGCCCACGACGACACCGGCAGAAGGGTCCGCACCGCGCCGCACGCCTCCGCCACCAGGGGGCGGGCCCCGGGGCCGCGCAGCCACGCCCACCAGCGCCGAGGACACGCCCCCTGTGGCCCCTCCTCGGGCACCGCCTCCACCAGCCACGTCTGCGGACAGAGAGGAGGGGGAGGGGTCATTTGCCTGGGGCGGTGTCACGGGGCGGGGCTTCTCCCTCCCTGGCCCCGCCCCCTCCCCGAAAGACACCTGCTTCCACCCGAGGGCGGTCCCGGAGACGTCGACGCCGCCCCCGAAGCGCTCTCCCGTCAGGAAGCCGCCCGTCCAGTCCACCAGCCCCACCTCCATGGCGCCGGGGGCGGAGGGGGGAGGGAAAGGGGAGGAGCCGCCCAGGGCCCTGCCCCGCCCTTCCCAGGCCCCGCCCCCGGCCTTTGTGACGCCCCGCCCCGCCCCGCCCCGCCCTTCCTTCTCATCACGTCTTGGGCCTGTCTGTGGCCGGAGGGGCATCTGCCGGGAGGGTTCTGTTACAAAGACTTGCCCCCCTTTCTCCTGGTGTTTTGGACGGCGACTCCCCCCATTTCTAATAGCCGGGGGGGGGGGGCAGGGGGAGGGGGAGGGAGGGAGCGGCCTGGCCTGGGTGGGGCCTTCCTGCTTGGCACCAAGAGCTCTCGCACATCTTGCCTCCTGCCTATGTCATCAGCTGGGGACCCCTCCCCCCTTCCCCCCCCGCACCAACCACCGCTCTGGGCCAGGGGGAAGAAAGGGGGGGGCAGGCGACACCTCTGAGGATGCTTGCCATCGATGCAGGTGAAACGTCAGGAGAGAATGCCTCTAGAACATGGCCATAGAGCCCCCAAAAACCTACAACAACCCAGTTCCGCCTTGTCTCCTGTGCTATGCAAATCCCCCCACAATAATGACAGTCCTATCTTAAATTACAGCTCTATGCAAATATTCAAAAACATTGAACCTCTTGCTATCTAATTACCTCTATTTCTTTTTTGTTTTTGAAACGAGCTTGGCTTCCTCATTTTACAGCTGTCCCTTCTGTCTATTCCTTCAACTGGAATTCTTGTGTTTTCTGAGGGCCATAGCAACGCGTGGCAGGGTATAGCTAGTAATATAATATAATATAATGCAATGTAATATATTGTATAGATATATGATATATTTATAATATTATAATGTAATGCAATATAATACTACTAATAATAAGATATTATTATTATACATTTATGTTACACATGATATTACTAATAATTGTTGTTCATTCGTTCAGTCGTCTCCGACTCTTTGTGACCTCATGGACCAGCCCACGCCAGAGCTCCCTGTCGGCCGTTACCACCCCCAGCTCCCTCAAGGTCAGTCCAGTCACTTCAAGGATGCCATCCATCCATCTTGCCCTTGGTCGGCCCCTCTTCCTTTTGCCTTCCACTTTCCCCAGCATCATTGTCTTCTCTAGGCTTTCTGTCTCCTCATGATGTGGCATTCAAAGGACTTCAACTTTCCCTCTCGTCTCCTTCCCTCCAGTGAGCAGCCGGGCTTTATTTCCTGGAGGATGGACTGGTTGGATCTTCTCGCAGTCCAAGGCACTCTCAGCACTTTCCTCCAACACCACAGCTCAAAAGCATCGATCTTCCTTCGCTCAGCCTTCCTCAGGTCCAGCTCTCACATCCGTAGGTGACTACAGGGAAGACCATGGCTTTGACTAGGCAATGGATCTTGGTTGCCAGTGTGATGTCTCTGCTCTTGACTATTTTATCGAGACTGGACATTGCTCTCCTCCCAAGAAGGAAGCGTCTTCTGATTTCCTGGCCTCAGTCTGCATCTGCAGTCATCTTTGCACCTAGAAATACAAAGTCTGTCACGGCCTCCACGTTTTCTCCCTCTATTTCTCAGTTGTCAATCATTCTTGTTGCCATAATCTTGGTTTTTGTTTATGTTTAGCTGCAACCCAGCTTTTGCACTTTCTTCTTTCACCTTGATTAGAAGGCTCCTCAGCTCCTCCTTCGGGGTGAGAAGGGCGGCATAGAAATGTTGTAAATAAATAAATACATAAATAAATAAATCTATATAAATAAAACTGCAATGTTCATTTGTGGTATTCACAGAACTCAAAAACCGCTGGGATAATTGACACCAAATTTGGACACCAGACACCTAACGGCCCAATGTATGTCCTTCACTCAAAACATTGATTTTGTCATTTGGGAGTTGTAGTTGCTGGGGTTTATAGTTCACCTACAATCACAGAGCATTCTGAACTCAACCAATGATGGAGTTGAACCAAACTTGGCACACAGAACTCACATGACCAACAGAAAATACTGGAAGGGTTTGGTGGGCAGTGTCCTTTGGTTTTGGAGTTGTAGTTCACCTACATCCAGAGAGCGCTGTGGACTCAAACAATGATGGATCTGGACCAAACTTGACACAAATACTCAATAAGCCCAAATGTCAACACTGGTCAAGTTTGGGGAAAATAGAATCTTGACATTTGGGAGTTGCAGTTGCTGGGATTTAGAGTTCGTCTACAATCAAAGAGCATTCTGAACTCCACCAAGAATGGAATAGAATCAAACTGGGCACACAGAACTCCCATGACCAACAGAAAATACTGGAAGGGTTTGGTGGGCAGTGTCCTTTAGTTTTGGAGTTGTAGTTCACCTACATCCAGAGATCACTTTGGTCTCACACAATGGTGGATCTGGACCAAACTCTACACGAATACTCAATATGCCCAACTGTGAACACTGGTGGAGTTTGGAGAAAATAGAATCTTGACATTTGGGAGTTGTAGTTGCTGGGATTTATAGTTCACCTACAATCACAGAGCATTCCGAACCCCACCAACGACAGAATTGGGCCAAACCTCCCACACTGAACCCCCATGTGGGCCACAGCAACGCATGGCAGGGGGTGGCTAGTAAATAAATAAATAAGTAAGTAAACCAACATCCGGGAACGGGGCGGCCCCCAACCAGCTCAAGCCCCGCAGCTTCGCTCTGGCTGCTCACGGGCACCACCGTTTGCGCATGCGCCGCAGCCCTTGCTCCCTCCCTCCCTCCCTCGCTCGATCCTTCCCTGCGCATGCGCGCGAAGGCAGGCAGGCAGGCCAACAAGCAGTCAACCGTCGGGGTCCTCGGAGGGAGGGAAGGTTTCTGCGCATGCGCGTCAAGCGCGTTGGTGCTGGCGGAGAAGAGGTGAGTGGGGCTGGGCCGCGCCTCCGGGTTGGGCGGGAACGGGAGGCCGGGGACGCGGCCTGTTCCGGGCCCTGGCTTGGCCGGTCCGCTCCAGCGCCAGAGGGGTGCTTCCTTCGCCTTAGTTGGCGCATGCTGCCAGCTGCCCGCTCCGTCTGGGCTTCCGTGCTCGTGCCTCTTGGGTTGCCGACTGCGTTGCCCTGAGTGCCGACGTCGGTTCTCATTGAAGGCTTTCGTGGCCGGAATCGCTGGGCTGTTGTGGGTTTTTCCGGGCTATAGGGCCATGTTCTAGAGGCATTCTCTCCTGACGTTTCGCCTCCATCTATGGCAAGCTTCCTCAGGGGTTGTGAGGTCTGTTGGAAGTAGGAAAAAGAGTTTACATATCTGTGGAATGATGACCAGGGTGGGACAAAGGACTCTTGTCTGCTGGAGCTAGGTGAGAATGCTTCCACTGACCACCTTGATTAGCATTTAATGGCTTGGAAGTGCCGGGGGGAATCTTTTGTTGAGAGGTGATTTGATGTGCCTGATTGTTTACTCTCTGTTGCTTTGCTGTTGAAACAGACCTCACTACCTCTGAGGGTGCTTGCCATAGATGCAGGCGAAACGTCAGGAGAGAATGCCTCTAGAACATGGCCATATAGGACCTCACTACCTCTGAGGGTGCTTGCCATAGATGCAGGCGAAACGTCAGGAGAGAATGCCTCTAGAACATGGCCATATAGGACCTCACTACCTCTGAGGGTGCTTGCCATAGATGCAGGCGAAACGTCAGGAGAGAATGCCTCTAGAACATGGCCATATAGGACCTCACTACCTCTGAGGGTGCTTGCCATAGATGCAGGCGAAACGTCAGGAGAGAATGCCTCTAGAACATGGCCATATAGGACCTCACTACCTCTGAGGGTGCTTGCCATAGATGCAGGCGAAACGTCAGGAATGACCCCCCCCCACAGGAACCTAAGATGATGATGATGATGATTATTATTAATTATGACACTTTATTTGTACCCCAGTAGCATCGCCCGCAGGACTCGATGCGGCTGACAAAGGCCGAGGCCTCAACACAACAACACAACAACACAAACCTAGGCCAATTAGAACAATTGAAGCAATTTAAAACAACAAGCCATGAACAATCCACTAAGGCACAACAAAACGGGGCCCGGCCAGAGTAAGGGTGCAAGGGTTAAAAGTGCTGGTGTGGAAACGAGGCTTATGGGCAAGTGCCGTGTGCCGTGTGCGGCGGTCTTGGCTTTAATACAGTGCTTGTGGGACTTGGTAATGAAAGGTTTCCTTTTCGGGAAAGGCACATCGGAACAGCCGGGTCTTCAGGCTCTTTCTGAAGGCTGCCAATGTGGGGGCCTGCCTAAGATCTTTGGGGAGGGCGTTCCAGAGTCGGGGGGCCACCACGGAAAAGGCCCTGTCTCATGCCCCCACCAGGCGCGCTTGCGACGCAAGTGGGATCACGAGCAGGGCCTCTCCAGATGACCGAAGTGAATGCATGTGGGTTCGTAGACGGAGATGCGATCACGCAGGTAGGCTGGTCCCAAACCGTTCAGGGCTTTGTAGGTAAGCAGCTGCACCTTAAGATCTTCATTGAAAGTGTGTGGCTCCTGCAAGGGCAAAGGTTTTGCAGTTTGAGAAACCTTTTTCATGTTTTCATGACAGAACCAATTAGGAAATGGCATTTATAACCCAGGAACAGAATAATAACAACAACAACAACGACGTTATTCTCGTACGCCGGCCCATCTCCTCGCAGGCACTTGGGGCTGTTTACAGAATGGCATAAAGGGCCTAAAAATAAACCTCAAAAGGACACACAAACGAAAATACAACAAAATAAAAGACATACACACATAAAAAATCGACTCAGGCTCAACAAAACAGAGGTCATCAACCAGTGGTGGCAAGCTACTGAAAACGTGGCCTGGCTGTGGACAAGTGCCACGGGACAAGTGCACGCTGCAACCGTGGGGAGTGGGCATAGCATCAAGGGCAAGGGTGCGTCACAGCCATGAGGGACTGACTGGGCATTCTCAAAGAAGGGCAGGGCCCCACAGAAGGAGGGCTTGTGACGGAGGAGGGGGCAAGAGCAGACTTAGGAATGGTGGGAGTTGAAGTCCAAAACCCCTGGAGGGAGGGCCCAAGCCGGCCCAGGCCTGTGCCTCATATCCCAGGAGGCACGCTCCATTTCACCCCCAATCCCCCCACTTCCCCACCCACATCAGCAGCGAGGAAGGGGGCTGGAGGGAGGGAGGGAGGGGCGACTGTTGAGGCCAGAACAGCACTCTATGTCCCAGAATGGGGGGGGGCACCCTCCCCCCCTCCCTCCTGAAGTAGGGGGCTTGTTGTCCTGCAGCTTTCCCCACACAGATGGTCTTTATGGGCCTTTGTTTCCTCTTTGGGGCAAGTCAAGGGGGAGATCAGGGCAGCGCATGTTGTCTGCATGGGTCCAGCCTGCTTTTAAGCCATACGGGGCTCCTGTGTGTTTACCCGCCATCTTGGAAGTGCCGTGGTCAACAGAGAATTGGCTGCAGCTTTAAGATCAGCTCAAACCATTAGAAGCTGTTCAAGTATTTTTGTTGTTATTTTATGATGTTTTAAACTTACTATCAATGCATTTGGATAGTTGTTTACATGATTTTAATATGTGGTAAGCCGCTTTGGGTCCCGTGAGGGAGAAAAGCGGGATATAAATAAAGTTTTCCTATTAGGTTCTTGTGGGTTTTTTCAGGCTCTATGGCCATGTTCTAGAGGCATTTCTCCTGACGTTTCGCCTGCATCTATGGCAAGCATCCTCAGAGGTAGTGAGGTCTGTTGGAAACTGGGAAGGGGTTTATATATCTGTGGAATGACAAAGGACACTTGTCTGCTGGAGCTAGGTGTGAATGTTTCAACTGACCACCTTGATTAGCATATAATCCTGACAGTGCCTAGAGCAAACTTTTGTTGAGAGGTGATTATATGTCCTTGTTTGTTTCCTCTCTGTTGTTGTGCTGTTGTAATTTTAGAGTTTTTTTAATACTGGTAGCCAGATTTTGTTCATTTTCATGGTTTCCTCCTTTCTTTGAAATTGTCCACATGCTTGTGGATTTCAATGGATATATTATAACAATAACATGAAATCCACAAGAAGCATGTGGACAATTTCAACAGAAAGGAGGAAACCATGAAAATGAACAAAATCTGGCTACCAGTATTAAAAAACTCTAAAATTACAACAGCAAAACAGCAGAGAGGAAACAAACAACCAGGCACATCTTAACACCTCTCAACAAAACATTTTCCCAGGCTCAGCCAGGTCTTCAAATGCTAATGAAGGTGGTCAGTTGAAACATTCACACCTAGCTCCAGCAGAGAAGGGCTCTTGGCCCCACCCCAGCCATTCCACAGATATATAAACCCATTTTCCTAATTCCAACAGACCTCACTACCTCTGAGGATGCTTGCCATAGATGCAGGCAAACGTCAGGAGAAAATGCCTCTAGAACATGGCCATATAGCCCGAAAAAACCCACAAGAACCTAGTGATTCCAGCCATGAAAGCCTTCGACAATACAAAGTTTTCCTATTATTGATTACAAGTCTGTGAATCCCTGGCTCTTTCTTTCAGCCTCGTCCTTCAGAAGCGCCTGTCTTGACAAAGGGAGCGGGGGGAGGGGGCCCCTCTCTCTGCTTTGGGGCCCACCCACCCCCCCGCCTCCCCTCCCCCCGGTGGCCATGGAGAAGTTTGGGGTGAGCTTTGGCGGGGGTCCCAGCCGGAAGGACCTCCTGGAGACGGTGGAGCAGCAGCGGGAGCAGCTGGCGCAGTACCAGGCCCGCCTGAAGGACGTGGTCCGGGCCTACAAGGGCCTGCTCAAGGAGAAGGAGGCGCTGGAGGCCAGCCTGAGGGTCCTCTCCGTGGCCCACCAGCCGCTGGACGCCCAAGAGGCCGCCGGGCCGGGGGTGGCTTCCGAATTCGGCCTGGACGTCAGCGAGGACAGGAGCTCCGGCCAGAGCGAGGAGGACGGTGCGGGGCCCGCGGTGGAGGAGGAGGAGGCGTCGGCGACGGCATCGGCGGTGGGGGCGGAGGAGGAGAGCGGGAGCAGCGGCAGCGGAGAAGCCCCCGGAGAGGGGGGCCGGCGCGTGCTGCAGCTGAAGGCCCAGCTGTCCACCCTGACGGCCTCCCTGGCCACGGTCTCGCAGGAGAAGTCCCGGGCGGAGGCCTCCTTCCAGGCGGACAAGCGGCGGCTGAAGCAGGAGCGGGAGGAGGCCGGGCGGCGGGCCAAGGAGGAGCGCGCACGGCTGGCGGAGGAGGCCCGGGCGGCCCGGGAGCAGCTGGCGGAGACCAAGGCCCGGCTCCTGGCGCAGCAGCACGACCGGGCCCAGGAGCAGGCCGACCACGCCGCCATGCTGCGCGAGCTGCAGCGCCTGCTGCAAGGGGAGAGGGCCCTGCGCCAGGAGGCCGAGCGCGGCCTGGAGGAGAGCCGGGCAACCCTGGCCGGGAAGGCGTGCGCCGCCGAGCGCGCCGAGGAGGCCGAGCGCAGGGCCCGGCGCCTGCAGAGGGAGGTGGAGGCGCTGGAGGAGGAGCTGGGGGCCCTGCGGGAGGAGAGCGCCCGCCCCGACCCCCAGCTGCAGGCGCTGCAGGCCGAGGCGGCCGCCCTCCGGAGCCACTTCCAGGCCCAGCTGCTGCAGGAGATGCGCAAGGTCAGGCCCCGAGGGCGAGGGGGGGAGGGAGGGGGGCCAGTGGGTTGGTCACCTCTGGGGGCATCTGCTTTAGGACCTGGGGCTCTTCCATACGGTAAGGGGGGGTTGGATGTGCCTGTGAGTTGGTTATTGCCCAGTGTCCAGCCCTGGGCAGTGCAGTTGGAAGAAGCTCTTGACCAGGTGGGTGGTGCCACCAAAAGGGAAGCCATGAATCCTCCTTGAGTGCAGCTGTAGCTTCATGTTGACCCTCTCCCTCCCTCCCACTTTTGCCCCTCCCCCCAATCCCCAGACGGCCCACGCGGAGGAGCGTGTCCGTGCGGAGGAGGACCGAGCGGCCGGCCTGGAGGCACAGATTTCGGAGGCCTCGGAGCTCCTGGGCAGCTACGAGAGGGCCAAGCAGAGGGACCAGCTGGCCATGCAGCGGCTGCGCGAGCGCCTCTCCCAGCTGGACCTGGAGAACAAGACGCTGGCCTTGGCCACCTCCGGCCGCTGCCCAGCGCCGGACGTCGGCCTGGAGGAGGAGAGCGGCCTGGACGCCAACGTGCTCCGGGACAGGATAGAGAAGCTGCGGGCGCTGCTCCGGGCGGCCACCAAGCAGGCCCTGGGGGAGAGCGAGGGGGAGGGGGAGGAAGAGTGGTCCTTGCGCAAGGTGGCGGGGCCGCCCGAAGAAGAGGCCGACGGGGAGAAGGTCTCCTCGGCCGCCTACTACCAGCGGGAGCTGAAGCGGCTCAAGGAGGAGTTTGAGCACTACAAGCAGCAGCAGCAGCAGCAGCACTGGGCGCAGAAGGGCGGTGGGGGGCAGCCGGCCCCAGGGGGGAGCGAGGGGGGCAGCGGGGAGGGGGAGTTGGCGGAGTTGCGGGCGCAGCTGGCGGCCCTGAAGGAGACCTACGTGGCCCTGCGGCTCTCCCACGAGGAGCAGGCCCAGCGGCAGCGGGAGCAGGCGGAGGCCCAGCGGCAGGAGGCGTCCCGGGGGCAGCAGCGGCAGCGGGAGGAGGTGGAGCGCGCCCGGCGGGAGGCCCGCGAGGAGGCCCTGCGGCTGGAGGAGGAGCTGCGCCGGCAGCGGGAGCGCGCCCTGGCCGTGCTGGCCGAGAAGGAGCTGGAGCTGGAGCGCCTGCGGACCCTGGCCTGGCCCTACGCCGCCGGCCCGCCCCCGGGGCCCCCCCGCCCCCCCTCGCCCTCCCTGCCGCCGGCCCTGCCGGACCCCTCGGCCCCCCAGGAGGACCTGACGCAGGCGCTGCGCCTCTCGGGGGGCCCCGGGGAGCCCCCCTTCCTGCTGTACACGGAGCAGCTGGCCCGGCGGGCGGTGGAGCTGGCGGGGCTGAAGCGGGAAAAGCGGCGGCTGGAGGGGGAGGCGCGGCGGCTGCGGGAGCGGCTCCTGGCGGCGGAGGAGGCGCACCGGGAGGAGCTGGGGGCCCTGCGGGAGCGGCTGCGGCAGAGCGCCCGCGAGCAGGGCCGGGAGGGCGCCAACCTGGAGTACCTCAAGAACGTCTTCTTCCGCTTCCTGACGCTGGCCGAGGGCCTGGGCCGCCAGCAGACCCTGGGCGCCATCCTGACCGTCCTGCACTTCAGCCCCGAGGAGAGGCTGGCCGTCCTGGGGCCCGGGGGAGGGGCGGGCGGCGGGGGCGCGCACGGCGGGGGGTGGTGGGGGGCCTCCGGAAAGAGGTAAGGGAGGGGAGGGGCCGCCCCATCCCACCACACTCCTCGCACTCCCCCCCCAGAGGCCAGAATTGGGGGAGGGGGCTAGCGGTGGTTGGGTTTCCAATCATGCCGGGGGTCTGGGCTTCCATAGTTTTGGTGGTTCATCAATTGGGGCAGGTACAATTATGTGGA
>NW_026847549.1:118340-141816 GCF_025583915.1 Anolis sagrei ordinatus | reverse complement strand
GAGGGATTTGTGGAATCCTTCATTTGGAGCAGTTAAGCAGGTTGTGATGGACACTGGCCATGAACTAGAGGTTCTATGTAGAGTGATTCTGAGCAAGATTGAAGGAACTTCCTGGTCCTCACCACAAGTCCAACCCCTTCTGACAAGTGGCACAATATGTCAAAGCACCCCTGCGTGCCATCCTGCCTCTGTGTAAACCTCCCAAGAGGTGTCTCCCTCCAGTCACCAGAGAAGGAGACTTCTCATAGAACTCATAGAATCAAAGAGTTGGAAGAGACCAACTCCTGGGCCATCATCCAGTCCAACCCCATTCTGCCAAGAAGCAGGAATATTGCATTCAAAGCACCCCTGACAGGTGGCCATCCAGCCTCATAGAATCCTAGAGTGGGAAGAGATCTCCTGAGCCATCATCCAGTCCAACCCCATTCTGCCAAGAAGCAGGAATATTGCATTCAAAGCACCCCTGACAGGTGGCCATCCAGCCTCATAGAATCCTAGAGTGGGAAGAGATCTCCTGAGCCATCATCCAGTCCAACCCCATTCTGCCAAGAAGCAGGAATATTGCATTCAAAGCACCCCTGACAGGTGGCCATCCAGCCTCATAGAATCCTAGAGTGGGAAGAGATCTCCTGAGCCATCATCCAGTCCAACCCCATTCTGCCAAGAAGCAGGAATATTGCATTCAAAGCACCCCTGACAGGTGGCCATCCAGCCTCATAGAATCCTAGAGTGGGAAGAGATCTCCTGAGCCATCCAGTCCAACCCCATGCCAAGAAGCAGGAATATTGCATTCAAATCACCCCTGACGATGGCCATCCAGCCTCTGTTTAAAAGCCTCCAAAGAAGGAGCCTCCACCACACTCCGGGGCAGAGAGTTTCACTGCTGAACATCTCTCACATAGAATCCTAGAGTTGGAAGAGACCTCATGGGCCATCCAATCCAACCCCATTCTGCCAAGAAGCAGGAATATTGCATTCAAAGCACCCCTGACAGATGGCCATCCAGCCTCTGTTTAAAAGCTTCCAAAGAAGGAGCCTCCACCACACTCCCCCCGGGGCAGAGAGTTCCACTGCTGAACGGCTCTCACAGTCAGGAAGTCCTTCCTCATGTTCAGAAGCAGGAATATTGCATTCAAATCACCCCTGACAGATGGCCATCCAGCCTCTGTTTAAAACCCTCCAAAGAAGGAGCCTCCACCACACTCCAGGGCAGAGAGTTCCACTGCTGAACAGCTCTCACAGTCAGGAAGTTCTTCCTCATGTTCAGAAGCAGGAATATTGCATTCAAATCACCCCTGACAGATGGCCATCCAGCCTCTGTTTAAAACCCTCCAAAGAAGGAGCCTCCCCCACACTCCGGGGCAGAGAGTTCCTCTGCTGAACAGCTCTCATAGAATCCTAGAGTTGGAAGAGACCTCCTGGGCCATCACCCAGTCCAACCCCATTCTGCCAAGGAGCAGGACAATCACGTTCAAAGCACCCCTGACAGGTGGCCATCCAGCCTCTGTTTCAAAGCCTCCAAAGAAGGAGTCTCCACCACACTCCCCCCGGGGCAGAGAGTTCCACTGCTGAACGGCTCTCACAGTCAGGAAGTTCTTCCTCATGTTCAGGTGGAATCGCCTTTCTTATATTGTCAAAGGCTTTCATGGCCAGAATCAATGGGTTGTTGTAGGTTTATTTCGGGCTGTATGGTCTAGAGGCATTCTCTCCTGACGTTTCGCCTGCATCTATGGCAAGCATCCCCAGAGGTAGTGAGGTCTGTTGGAACTAGGAAAAGGGGTTTATATATCTGTGGAATTATGTCCAGGGTGGGACAAAAGACTCTTGCCTGCTGGAGCTAGGTGTGAATGTTTCAACTGACCACCTTGATTAGCTTGTTGTGCTGTTGTAATTTTAGAGCCTCCGCCATCACCAAGTGTTAGTGATTCCTCATCTCCAGAAGAGGAAGGAAGGGCGCAGGAAGGTGTTCAGGGATTAGAGGGGGAATTCGAATCAGAGGATGAGGTCTTGTAAGTGCCTACATTTCTGGAAAGGCGAGAAGAAACAGAGCACAGACGGCGTTCAGCTAGAATAGCTGCTAGAAATGTCAAGGTAATTGGGAGCAGCCCTAGCACCTCCTGCTTGAGGAATTCAGGGCTATAAATCAGAAGCAGGAGAGTTAGCTTTCGCTGGTAACAAACGACTCTGATGCTGATGTTTTCACTCCGATTGAACCAACTTCGAGTCTGCATCTAAGGATTTAGTGATCACTGCCTGTTGTCTGATGTAAGACTGCTGTTTCTTTTGGACTTTATCAGAGACTTGAGTTTTATATCTACATTAAAACTTCTTTGCTTTCTTTTGCCTTTCCCAACTGCGTGTGCTGTTCTCTTGTGTTTGCTGAAGTAAAGCATTTTTCATTTAATGTATTGTCGAAGGCTTTCATGGCCAGAATCACTGGGTTGTTGTAGGTTTATTTCAGGCTATATGGCCATGTTCTAGAGGCATTCTCTCCTGACGTTTCGCCTGCATCTATGGCAAGCATCTTCAGAGGTAGTGAGGTCTGTTGGAACTAGGAAAAAGGAACAAGGAAAAACTCTAAAATTGCAACAGCACAATAACAGAGAGGAAACAAACAAGGACATCTAATCACCTCTCAACAAAAGATTGCTCCAGGCACTGCCAGGCCATCAAATGCTAATCAAGGTGGTCAGTTGAAACATTCACACCTAGCTCCAGCAGACAAGAGTCCTTTGTCCCACCCTGGATATTCCACAGATATATAAACCCTTTTTTCTAGTTCCAACAGACCTCATCACCTCTGAGGATGCTTGCCACAGATGCAGGCAAAATGTCAGGAGAGAATGTCTCTAGACCATAGCCATATAGCCCGAAAAAAAGCTATAACTCCTTTCTTATAGTTTGAATCCATGGCTCCATTGCGTCCTAGCCTCCAGAGAAGCAGAAAGGAAGCTTGCTCTCTCCTCCTCCCTGTGGCTTCCTCTCACATATTTATATATGGCTATCATGTCTCCTCTCAGCCTTCTTTTCTGCAGGCTAAACATGCCCAGCTCTTGATGCCGCTCATGTGGCTTGTTCTCCAGATCCTTGATCATTTGAGTCTCCCTCCTCTGAACACATTCCAGCTTAGAGTCAATATCTCTCTTCAGTTGTGGTGCCCAGAATTGAACTCAGTGTGATTCCATGTGTGGTCTGACCAAGGCAGCATAGAGCATGGGGAGCACGACTTCCCTGGATCTAGACACTAGGCTCCTCTTGATGCAGGCCAAAATCCCATTGGCTTTTTTTGCCACCGCATCACACTGTTGGCTCATGTTTAACTAGTTGTCCTTACTTACTTAGGTGATCCCTCATAGTCCGAGGATGATGGTCCTCCAAGAGTGGTAACCTGGGGGTGGGCCTGTAGGTGGCTGTGGAGCCCTATTCTTGATCTGCATCTTCTCCCTTCTGCAGTGAGGGCATCGGTTTCCTGGTGGAAGGCGGTCCCGGTCGGGGTTGGCTTGATGCACCTTCTTCCTCTTGGCATGTTTCTCTCTTTTGCCCTCCATTTGTGCCTCTTCAAAATCTGCAGCACTGCTGGACACAGCTGACCTCCAGCTGGAGCACGCACAGGCCAGGGCTTCCCAGTTCTCAGTGTCTATGCCGGAGTTTTTTAGGTTTATTTATTTATTTATTTATTTATTATTTGCTTTATTTCTATACCGCATTTTTCAGCCTAATTAGGCGACTCAAGGTTGGCTTTGAGCCCATCTTTCAATCTCTTTTCCTGCCCACCAACATTCCGTTTTCCGTTCTTGAGTTCAGAGTAGGGCAACTGCTTTGGGAGACGGTGGTCAGGCATCCTGACAACGTGGCCAGTCCAGCGGAGTTGATGGCGGAGGAGCATCACTTCAATGCTGGTGGTCTTTGCTTCTTCCAGAATGCTGACATTTGTCTGCTTGTCTTTCCAAGAGATTTGCAGGATTTTTCAGAGGCAGTGCTGATGGAATCATTGCATGTGACGCCTGTAGACAGTCCACGTCTCGCAGGCGTATAGCAGGGTTGGGAGGACAATAGCTTTATAAACAAGCACCTTGGTCTCCCTACGGATGTCCTGGTCCTCAAACACTCTCTGCTTCATTCGGAAAAATGCTGCACTCGCAGAGCTCAGGCGGTGTTGTATTTCGGTGTCGATGTTGACTTTGGTGGAGAGGTGGCTGCCAAGGGAGCGGAAATGGTCAACATTTTCTAATGTTACACCATTAAGCTGTATCTCTGGCATTGGAGAGGGGTTGGCTGGTGTCTGCTGGAAGAGCACTTTGGTTTTCTCGATGTTCAGTGACAGGCCGAGCTTCTCGTATGCTTCTGCGAAGGTGTTTAGAGTGGCTTGCAGGTCTTCTGAATGCGAACAGATGACGTTGTCATCAGCATACTGGAGTTCTATAACAGATGTTGTTGTAACCTTGGTTTTGGCTTTCAGTCTGCTGAGGTTGAATAGCTTGCCATCTGTCCGATAGATGATTTCCACTCCGGTGGGAAGCTTCCCATCAACAAGGTGAAGTATCATAGCGATGAAGATGGAGAATAGAGTTGGGGCAATAACACATCCCTGTTTGACACCTGATTCCACCTTAAATGGGTCACTTTGGGAGCCACTGCTGTCCAAGACTGTTGCCATCATGTCATCATGGAGGAGCCGCAGGATGTTCACAAATTTGTTAGGGCACCCAATTTTTTGGCAGATGGTCCAGAGAGCGCTGCGATGCACTGTGTCGAATGCCTTTGCAAGGTCGATGAATGCCATGTACAGAGGTTGGTTTTGCTCCCTGCATTTTTCTTGGGGCTGTCGTGCAGTGAAGATCATATCCACGGTTCCTCTGGGATTCTGGGAGGGGTCTTCTGAGAGGGGCAGAAGGCGGTTTGCAAGGATTCTTGCAAGGATTTTCCCAGCGGAGGTTAGGAGGGAGAGACCTCGATAGTTTCCGCTTATTGTCCACAAGGATCCCATGATCTTTAGGTGGAAGGATGCCCCAAGGAAGAGGGAGGGGGCTTCCTTTCTCTGCTCTGGAGACGAGGACTCAACAGAGACATGGGTTCAAAGGGCAGGGCAGGACAGGAGATTCCATCTCAACATTAGGAAAAAACTAAAAGCTGTTCCACAATGGAACATCTTGCTGCTGTTGTCATGGAGACAAAGGCCCCTTCCACACAGCTGAATAAAATCCCACATTATCTGCTTTGAACTGGGATATATGAGAGAGGGGCTCTTCTCGGTGGTGGCCCCTGCCTCTGGGACGCCCTTCCAAGGGAAATAAGACAGGCCCCACCCCTCCCCTCTTTTTGTAAGAGTTTGAAGACTTGGTGGTGTCAACAAATGTTCGAGAGTGACCAGTGCTAGCTCAGCCCAGACACCGTCCGGACATGACCTAGCCCCCTATTTATGACCCCAGTCGTTCTCCTAACAGGCCCCTGGAAATAGCCCATCCCCGCTTTTGTCGTTTACCGATTACAGTGCTGTACCCAAATGCCTGTCCCATCTTATTTCAATGTGTATCAGTCCTGACCCATTCCTTTCCCATGCCCTAACTAATTGACATGAAGAGCAGTCAGGATTTTTTATTTTAATATTTATGTGTTGTTGGGTAAGACCATGCTTACGTTGCTGTTACTGTTATTTTTTGTTCGTGTTGTGACTCTGTATGTTTTGATGTTGTTGCTTGGAAACTGCCCTGAGTCCCTCCGGGGAGATAAAGCAGTATATAAATGACATTTTATTATATTATATTTTCGAAGGCTTTCATGGCCAGAATCACTGGGTTGTTGTAGGTTTTTTCGGGCTATATGGCCATGGTCTAGAGGCATTCTCTCCTGAAGTTTCGCCTACATCTGTGGCAAGCATCCTCATAGGTAGTGGGGTCTGTTGGAACTAGAAAAAGGGTTTATATATCTGTGGAATGACCAGGGTGGGACAAAGAACTCTTGTCTGTTGGAGCTAGGTGTGAATGTTTCAAATGACCACCTTGATTAGCATTTGATGTCCTGGCAGTGCCCGGGGCAATCTTTTGTTGAGAGTGATTAGATGTCCTTGTTTGTTTCCTCTCTGTTGATTTGTTGTTGTAATTTTAGAGTTTTTTAATACTGGTAGCCAGATTTTGTTCATTTTCACGGTTTCCTCCTTTCTGATGAAATTGTCCACATGCTCCTTGTGGATTTCAATGGCTTCTCTGTGTAGCCGGACATGGTGGTTGCTGGAGTGGTCCAGCTTTTCTGTGTTCTCCAATAATATGCTGTGTCCAGGTTGGTTCATCAGGTGCTCTGCTATGGCTGACTTCTGCAGGAGTCTACCGTATACCATGCAGCTGTGGACAAGTCTACATAGGGACCCCAAACGCAGCATTGCTCAAACACGAATCGAGGAACATGAAAGACTACTTCAACCAGAGGCTAGGTGGCCATCTGTCTGGGGGGGCTTTGATTTTGCTTTTCCTGCATACCTGTAAGGGGTGGACTAGATGCCCCGCGTGGCCTTTCCCAACCTTATGATTCTACTATTATTCTATTATTATTCTAGCTTCATTAGGTATTATCAGGGTAGTTATATCTTTGTTGTAGTAGTTTTAATAAGAGTTTTACAGCATGTGCTAATATCTGTGGGTTTTACTTGTTTTTAACTTTTATATTGTATATTTTTGTTGGCCGTAAGCCACCTTGGGCCCTTGATTGGGGAAAGGCGGGGTACAAATGCCATAAATACATAAATAAATACATAAATAAATAATAAGTACTATTCTGAGTGGTATGGGTTTCTTAAAACCCTGTTCAACCAGGGAACCGTAACCAATTGGCAGCTCATTGTGAAGAGTTGGCAAGGTTCTTCGCTGATAAAGTGGGGCAGGGGCTTTCCAAACCCTTGCTTGCTGCCAAGGACCTTTGGGCGCGCAAAAGGGCTGCGTTCGTCAAAAAATGCAGTTCGGTTTTGAGAAACCATTGGGGTGGTTATCAGTACAGGCAGTCCTCAAGTTGCAAACAAGTGAGATTCTCTCAGTTTGTTCTTAAGTTGAATTTATATATAAGCCGGAACAGATACATTTTTAAGTCTAACTCGAGTCAACATGGAGCTCTGGCGTAGGCTGGTCCATGTGGTCATGAAGAGTCGGAAACGAATGAATGAATGAACAACAACAACAACCAGCCAAATTTCTGTTTGGATCACATAGGGAAGGTTACCATAACACCCCGTGGTATTTCCTTTGCAGTCTGTGCCCCTGTTGAGAAGATTGCACCTCACTTCCTGTCTCTGTGATCATTGCATTTTGAAAAATGTGGCTTGTTGTGGAAACAAGGATAGGAGAGAAAGCTTCAGTGGAGCCCCCTTTCTCCCCGGGTGAGAACCCTTTCGGGAGTGGATTTCCCTTCCGACTGGTAGATCTCACTCACTTCCTGTTGTAGCAGCCCCGTTCTTAACTTGTTCTTGTTCTTGTTCTGAGTCATATGTAAGTTGGATGCTTGTAAGTCAGGGACTGTCTGTAGTTGTTTTATAAATAAAGTGTTGTTATTATTATTATTATTATTTTATATGTAGAACAGCATTGTTATTTAGTTGCTTATGCTAATTTCTCATGTATGTTATTTCATATTATTGCAGTTAGTTTAAATTATGTTTATTTTCATTTGCTTGAATTTGCTTTTAATTACTGTAATGTCAATATTAAAAACAAGTCAATACAGAGTTTATGGTCTTTTTGGTAGTAATTCTCAAGCAACCAGAAACCACATTTATTCAGCATCTAACAGCCCCCATGGGATTGATAGAGGGGCAGGGGTTAATTGAGAGTCTGTTGTAAATATACGTATATTGTGACATTCCTGAACCCAAAATCAAAATTGTTTATGGTATGAAAGGAAACAACAACATGGAAGCAAAGAGGTTGTAATGCTCTCAAGTGCATTGGCAACGGGTCATTCCTAGAATACCTTGCTGCTGATGTGAGTAGATTGTTGGCTTTTATAGCCCCCTCCCCCAGTGCAGGGGTTGTATAGAAAAGCATCAAGCAGTGGCTTCCCTTTGGTTTTGGGGGGGGGGGGAGTTGGCGGTTGGACTCTTGGAAAGTTAGACGTAGGCCCCGCTCTGTCCACCCGTGCCTTCCATGAACCCCACCTGGAATTCATAGGCTGTCTGTCCCCAAAGGACTGTTTGACCCACGGTCTTCTCCATGAGCACTGAAGGGATTTGCCAAGCTCTCACTGAAGTCAGAACAGCCTGAGAGCATTTGGCATATACTGGAGTCAGGAGAGAGAGAGAGAGAGAGGAAGCCCCCTTTTCCTTCTCGCGTTAGAAAGCTGTGCCTTGCTTGGAGCAAAGGATGGCAAGACTCTGAGGCTGAGAAGAGGATTCCCTGCTCGGCCTCACAGCCCACTCTGTTACAGGTGGTGAGGGGTCTGTGGATTGGGGTGGGGGTGGGGAATCTCATCGTTGCAATTGGGTCCCATGTGTCTTGCTGTGGACAGTGTTTCCCTCTACAGCAGTGGTTCCCCACCTGTGGGTCCCTCCCCAGTTGTTTTGGCCCACAACTCCCAGAAATCCCAGCCAGTTTACCTGCTGTTTGGGTTTCTGGGAGTTGAAGGTCAAAATACCTGGGGGCCCACAGGCTGAGGACCACTGCTCTGCAGGCTGTCCCCAAGTTACAAACAAGATAGGTTCCGTAGGTTTGTTCTTATTTCTTATTTATTTGTTTAGAACTTTTATATCCCCTTCTTCTCTACCTCAGTGGAGTTGAATTTGTAAGTTGAAACAGGGACAGCTCCGGCCATATATCTATATCTCTATTTCTCTCTCATATATATATATATATGCAAGCACGCATGCTTTGGGTGGCATAGGGAAGGGCTAACACCCCCGTGGAGCTTCCTTTGCTGCCTCTGCCCCTCTTCAGGAGAACTCACCTCACTTTCTGTCCCTGAGAGAATGAGATTTTGGAAATTGTGGCTTGTTGTGGAAACAAGACTTGGAGAGAAAGCTTCAGTGGAGTGCCTTTCCTCCCACGATAAAAACTCTTTCGGGAGTGGACTTCCCTTCCAATTGGTATATTTCTCTCACTTCCTACTGTCTCAGGCCTGTTCTTGAATCATATATCAGCCAGATACTTGTAACTTGGGGACTGCCTGTATTTCACGAAGTGGGGTTTAGTCCAGGTGGGCTGCAGAGGTTGCAGGTTCCCTGTTGCACGCTGTGCCTCCGGGACAGGTTTGCCTTTTGGGCTGGGTTGTGTTTAGTCCCTGCTGTGGCAGATCTCAGAGGAGGGCACTGAAGTTCTTTGTGCTTGTGTGTCATTCAGTCCCAGCGTGTCTTCTCAGGCTGGTGTTCAAGCGCAAGCAGCAGCCTCTCAGGCGTTCCTCCCCTGCTTCCTCCTCCGGGAGAGCGGGCAGGTGGGCCCCATTGCGGCCGCGCTGCTTCCTGTGGCAGAGCCTCCCGGGGAGGGCGCCCTGGGCCCAGTTTTGCCTCTGTGGGGGGGCCTGGCCCTGCTGGTTTTGGGAGGAGTGGGAGGGGCTTTGGTGGTTTCCTCCTAGCAAAGCCCCCTGACTCCCTGGGCCTTTGCAGGTGGGCCTGAAGGCTGAGTGGGCCTGCCAGGGCTACTCCCAGCCTTGGAGTGGCCGCTCCTCACACACACACACAGCCGTCCTGGGGAGCGAGGGGGGCCCACTGGGGCCCGTCAGGGAAGCTCCTCCCTGACGCTGCTTCTCTTTTGCTACTTGGACTCTGAGCCGGAGGTAGTGTGTGGCTGTGGAGGGCCAGACTTGGAGGGGAGCACATGGGCCACCTCGTCCACGCCGCTTTGGCCAGGGAGGGACAGCGCAGCCAAGGAAGCAGCCCCCCCCCCCCCAAGGCCTCTGCCTTCTCTCACCACTTACAACATGCCCACTCTTCTTTCCCTCTGCAGGAAAGGGCTGGAAAGAAACCGAGGTAAATGGAAGTTGTCCCCAAGGCCAGGTCCTCTGGAGCGGCAGCAAGGCCAAAGGGCAGCCCCTGAAGCGGCGCCTGCGCAGGAGGAGGTAGGACCCCCCCTCTGCCCCCCATCCCTCTGGCGGTGCTTTCTCCTCCCCCCCCCAAGATCGTGAGGGAACAGCCCTGTCGGGCGGTGGGCACAGAGAGCCCCCTCCCATCCGCCGGGCATCGTCCACGCGCCCCACCCACTTCTTCCCTCCCCCCCCCCCCCCGGTGCAGGTAGCGGGGCGCTCTCTCTCACCATGTTCTGGAAATTTGACTTGAATGCCACGTCGCACGTTGACAAGCTGCTGGAGAAGGAGGATGTGACGCTGCAGGAGTTGATGGACGAAGATGACCTCCTCCAGGAGTGCAAGGCCCAGAACCGGAAGCTGGTGGACTTCCTCTGCCGGCCGAGCTGCATGGAGGAGCTGGTCCGCCTCATCACCCAGGAGCCCCCCCTGGACATGGACGAGAAGGTCCGCTTCAAGTACGTGCCGCCACTGCAGCCATTGCTGCCGGGCTTTGGGTAGCCCACACCTGGGGGGGGGATGGGTGGGTGGGTGGGTGGGTGGAGGAGGGTGAAACCAGGGGGAATCCACACCCCAGGCCCCTCCTTCTGTTCACAAGTCGGGGGGAGAGATCAGGGCCTTTGTGCAGAATATGTGGGGGGGGTGCCTGTGGCATTGTGGACCCCGCTCCCCCAGGGCTTCTTGTAGAGCCAGTAGAGGTGTGGCCAAGAGGCCTGAGGCAGAAGAGGGGCTGCAGGCCGCTTGGCCTTGAAGATCCACAGCAGCCCCCAAGCGGAGAGTTCCCCTTGGGAACAGGGCACCCGAGGGCAAGTGAGCCTTGATCCTTTTGCAGCGCTCAGCGCCTGTTCCTTGTGGGGTCCCTGGGACTGCGCTCCCGGAAGCGCCCTTGCCTTGGCCAGGAGAGGAATGGGCATTACTTCTGGTTGTGGGAGAGGCCAGAGGACTCCCCCCCCCCCATGGCTGGACCTTCCTCCCTCCCACTTCCTCCTGCTCGGCTCCTGTTCCCGCAGGTACCCCAACACGGCCTGTGAACTGCTGACCTCTGACGTGCCACAGATCAACGACAAGCTTGGGGGGGACGAGGCCCTGCTGAGCGTCCTCTACGACTTCCTGGACCACGAGCCGCCCCTGAACCCCTTGCTGGCCAGCTTCTTCAGCAAGACCATTGGCAACCTCATCGCCAGGAAGACGGAGCAGGTGGGCCGCTGCGCCCCTGGGGGGGGGAGGGGGAGAGACTCGGGAGGAAGCCTGCAGAGCCCCCCCCCCTCGCAGAGGCCGTTTGCAGGGACCAGAAACAGCCAGAAGAGCCCTTTGTGCGCAGGCGCATGGTCACGTTCCAACTCGTGTATCTTTTAAAGGGAAGGTTTCCTTCCTGGGTGGGTTGTTGCTTTTGAAAGTTTCCTTTCTTCATGTCATTGTCGTCGCTCTCTTAAGACTGGGTTGTTGTGGGTTTTTTGGGGCTATATGGCCATGGTCTAGAGGCATTCTCTCCTGACGTCTCTTAAGACGGTTTCTTAATGGCGTGTATATTCTGCCGGCCTCTCTCTTGGCCAGCGGACTTTTGGTAAATGCCTCGAAGGGGTGGAAGAGCTGAAGTGGTGTTTTTCCCGCAAGGTGATTGCGTTCCTGAGGAGGAAGGAGCACTTCATCGACCTGGTCCTGAAGCACATCAACACGTCGGCCATGATGGACCTCCTCCTGCGACTCATCAGCTGCGTGGAGCCCTCCCAGCTGCGCCACGAAGTCCTGAACGTGAGCCACTCGTGCCTCATAGGACGGCCCCTGGCACAGCCAAGCCACCCGTGGGCTCTCTCTCTGCGCGTGGTGGGAGGTGGGAGGCGGGGGGGCTAGCCGGGCATCCTCATCTACACTCTGGGGCGAGAGGGCGAGCGCCCCAGGCTTGTGTGGGAGGGAGGGAGGGGAGGGGAGGGGGCAGGGGTGGTGCGGGAGGGGCCGGCTGTGCTCCTGGCGTCTCCCACCATCCAGAGGACGAGGACCCTCGCTCTGAGGACTCTTCCCGGCCTCTTTGCCTTGAGGTTCAGGAGGCTTGCCCACACATGTGCTCATCTCTAGTACGGTGAAGCAGGGAAGGAGCCATGCGCCACCTGGCAGCCCCAAGCCCCCCCCCCCCACACACACAAAGACAAGCCAAGGCTAGGCCAAAGTGTGGGGTGGGGGGGGAGGCTTGGGGCTGCCAGGTGGCGCATGGTTCCTTCCCTGCTTCACCGACTGGTTGCTGTGCCTGGGAGGGAGGGGTTGGAGGGAGGGCTGGGGGCCGTTGCTCTTCCTTGGGCCCTGGATGCATGACTCATTGGGCGTTCCTCCTGAGTGGGTGCCGAGTGGGTGGGGAGGGGCACCCCCCTTGAGTCCCAGGAAGGCTGGCTTGGTGCCCAGGGAGTTGGGGCCAAAGGGGTGGGGGTGCCACTGCTCACCTGGGCTTGTCCCCCTCCCCCCCCCTTTTTGTTCCACCAGTGGCTGAATGACGCCAAGGTGATCCAGAGGCTTGTGGGCCTGATCCACCCCAGCCAGGACGAGGACGTAAGTTCGCCTTGCAGGGGAGGCTGGTGGGCTGCTCTCAGTGCATGGGCTGGGTGGGCTTCTCCTCTCCTCCCCTGTGGCCCCTCTGCTGCCCCTCTGCTGCCTTTAGGCACTCCCATGCCATGACCGCCCCCCCCCAGATGTCAGGAAAGCCCAGGGAGGAAGAGACATGGGGAGGGGCCTGGGGAGGGGGGGAGGGAGGGAGGGAGGGAGAGCCTTATGTGCCTGAGGCCACACCAAGGAGGGAGAGAGCGAGTGAGTGAGAGAGTGTGATGCCATGAAGGCTCAATGAGGCCACCAAGAGGGCGGGGGGAGGAGGAGGAGGAGGAGGAGAGGGTGGTGAGGCCTCCCGGCTGGAAAGGCAGGGCGCCTACAAAGTCAAGGCCCGGCCCAGCGGGTGACGACGCAGGGTCAGGCCAGGCCTGCTGGTGGTGGTGGTGGTGGTGGTGGTGGTGCCTTGGCCCTGGGTGACCCTCCTCCTGCTCCTCCTGCTTTGCAGCGTCAGTCCAACGCTTCCCAAACGCTGTGCGACGTCATCCGGCTGAGCCGAGACCAGGGCAGCCAGCTGCAGGAGCCCCCCGAGGCCGACCCTCTCCTGGCAGTGCTGGAATCGTAAGTGCTGGGGCCGGAGGATCAGGGCCAGGGGGGCTGGGCTGGGCTGGGCTGGGCTGGGCTGGGCTGGGGGGCCCTCTTCCTGCCCTCCCCACGCGGGGTCTGTGCCTGCAGGAGCAGCAGCAGCAGTCGGGGGTGGGCTCTGGGAGTCCCTACCTTGGGGTGGAGGGGGGGCAGGCCAAAGGTGGGGCAGCTGAGGGGCTGGAGGGGGGGCTGTTCTGCAGGGGAGGGGAGGGGAGGGGAGGGAGGGAGGCAAGCCCCTCACCCTGCCCCTCGGCTAAGGCAGCTTGGAGGGCCTGAGAGGGGGAAGGCAGTTCCTGAGCGGGCGTTCTCTGGTGGGTTCATTCTTTGCTAGAACAGTGCGCGTTTCTAGGCTGTAGGGACTTACGGACTATGTTCAGTGCCCGTTCTTCACTGCCTTTTCTATCGGGCTTTCCTCCCTATGGATATTCCTCAGTTTCCCAACTCCCGTCAGTGTTATTCTAGCTGAAAAACTGGGCCGAAGGGAAGGGGAAAGAATAGAGGCGGGGCCGGAGGGACTCGGGGAGGCAGGCCCGGGTTGGCCTTTCCCTGCGGCCTTTGCTCCGCCAGGCCCTCGGCCTCACGACAGTGGGGATAGCGAGGGGGGGGGAGTTGTGTCCCCTCAAATCTTGGAGGAAACGGCCGAGTGAAAGAAGGCGGGACCTGCTGACTGGGAAAAGGGGATTGGGGCCCAGGCATGGAGGAGGACTGGGGGGCATCATGAGCAGCAGGCGGCCAGCCTCTCCCTGCCACATCCATCCGGGGGCCACGGCTTCCTTGTGGGGGTGCCCCCCCCTCCCTCCCTCCCCGGGCACTTCCTTTATCCCCTCCTGGTCTCGCCAGGCAGGAATGTGTGGAGCAGCTCCTGAAGAACATGTTTGATGGGGAGCGCACGGAGAGCTGCATTGTGAGTGGGACCCAGGCCCTGCTGACCCTCCTGGAGCCCAGGCGCGGGGGGTGAGTCTCACTGCCTTCCCATGAACCCCCAGGCGGGGGGGGGGAGGGGGTGTGCACGTGCATTTGGTGTTGTGCGCCTCATTGGGAGGAGGAGAGAGAGGTTCAGAGAAGGGCGGAATGAGTCTCGGTGCATACCTTCCAGGTATGATGGCAGCTTAGGCCGGCCCTCAAGGGAACCTGTCACAGGGCTATCCTGGCAAGATTAGTTGGGGGGGGGGAGAGGGGTGCCCTGGCCTTCCTGCGGCTGAGAGTTTCTGACTTTCCCAAAGTCACCCAGTGGGATTTGGACTGATCTCCTGGGGGAAGTCCACTTGTGATTTCCATGTGGGGGGAGGGGCTGGATGCCCCCCCCCCCCCCAGTGCCTCAGAGGGTTGGATGCATGTTTGGTAATGTTAGATGAACTGTTGTGTGTTTGCGCACACACGGGCGCCCTGGTTCCCATTTTGTACGGCAGTGTCCAGGCCCCTGGGAAGGACTTCTTCCAAGGCCAGGGGTGAACTGGCCGTGAGTGGGAGGCCCTCCTCTGGGGGGGGGTGCGTGGGCTGGGCCTCGCTTGCCCGGCCACCGCATGGGCCCTGCGCCCGGCCTTGAGGGTGCCGCCTGCCTCTGCCCACAGCGTGGAGGGGCTGGTGGACGCCTTCTCCCAGGGGGGCGAGAGGCCTTACGCCATCAGCGGCAGCGTCCTCTCTGGCATCGAGCCCCGGCTGAGCGACTTCCACGACCTGCTGCTCCACCCACCCAAGGTACACAGAAGGCCCTGCCCTCCCACCCCCAGGCCCCCCCTCCCTCCCCCCTCCCTCCCTCCCAACCCACCCCTCCGGCTTGGCTTCCTGTGGTGACCAGGGCCCAGAGAGGGGAGGGGAGGGGAGCGGAGTGGGCATTCTCAAGGAGCGGAACCTCCTGGGTCACCTGGGAGTGCAGGGGGGGGGGGTTGTGCAGGTTTGCTCTGGTCTCCCACTGGGCAGGGAGGGGGGCCCTTTTGCCTGGCTGAGGCTCCTCCTCCTCCCCCTCCTCTCCCCCCCTCCAGGCAGCCCCCATCCTGACCACCATCGGGGTCTTGGAGGAGCCGCTGGGGAACGCCCGCCTGCACGGGGCCCGCCTGGTTGCGGCCCTTCTGCACACCAACACGCCCAGCATCAACCAGGAGCTCTGCCGCCTCAACACCATGGACCTCTTGCTGGTGAGTCCCCAGGGGAGGGGGCCCCCAGGGCCAGCTAGCGGGAGGGGGGGGGAGAAGGGCCCTTGGGAGAGAAGCTGACCCCACCCGTCTCCGTTTCAGGACTTGTTCTTCAAGTACACCTGGAATAACTTCCTGCACTTCCAAGTGGAGCTGTGCATCGCCGCCATCCTGGCCCTCTCCTCCTCCTCCCCCTCCCCCTCCTCCACCCCCCCAAGCGACGCCGAGAGGAAGGGCGTGGCCGAGGGGGACCAGCCCACAGGGGAGGTGCCCAAGAACGGCCGCCCCGAGAACATCATGCTCACGCATGTGAGGAGCCACTCCGGTGCCGGGGGGCGGGGGCATGTGTTTATGTGTGCGCACGGCGGGGGGGGGGGTTCCTCAGCAGGGGCCAAGAGGCAGCAGCCCATCAGGGAAGTGCAGAAGAATCTCTCCCCCTCGCCCCCTCCCAGCTTCTCTTTGGCTCCTTTGCATTTAGAGTGAGGGAGGCGGGCAGCCTGCTGCTTCTGCTCCGGCCAGAGCCAGGCCTACGGCTTTTGCGCAAGGCCAGGTGACCCCCCCCCCCCGCCTCTGGGGCCAAGGGGTGGCAGCCGGAAGGGAAGCGGTTGCCTCAACAGGAAGTCCTGGCTCTGGCTGCAGTGCAGTGTGGTGTGGGTGTATATACATACATACACACACATATGTACACATGTATATATACACACACACTGATCCATGTGCTGCTCACGTGGTTTTAAGTGACTGGGTCAGAGGACAGGCCTGAGCATGGCTAGCAGTTCTGCCCACCCCCCCCCCCCCCCCCCGGGTCCACAGGTGGCCTTGTACTGAATTTGTCCCCCCCCCCCCCCCGTTTTCCAAGCCTGGCCGTGGGGTGCTCTTTTTAAAGTGCTGAATGGTGCAAACGGTCCCTTTCTGTGCCCGCTGATGCCGCTTTGGGTCAGCCCTGGAGACCATTCAGCCCCATGACGTTGCCTGACTTCTAGTGTCAGCATACCATTGAGTTGCACTGGAGGACCTAGGGGCCCCTAGAGAAGTCTCTCCAGGGCCACTCCATAGGAACTCCCCTGGTGAGCGAGCGCACCACAGAATGGCTGGGATGTTTCTCATTCTGCCGTTATGGGAGCCTTGCTGTGCAGAGATGTCAAAGGCCTGTTTCAGAGTGCTTGGCATGAGGTGTGCTTGTGGTTCTGCTAGGAGTTGGGGGGTGTGTGTGCAGTCCCAAACTCTCCTGTTGAACAAGGGGGTGGGGGGCACATCATAGGCAAGGCTGCAAACGGCCGTGCTTGGCCCTGCAAAGGAGAGGTGCAGGGAATGGCATCGGGAGAGGTGACCCAAGAGTGGGCAGAGGGGGAGGTTGTCACGTGCTGTCTCCCCCCCTCCACCCCCCCCCATTGCCTTCCTGCTGTGTTCTGGGGGAGGGCGCGCCCCTTGCTTGCACGGCCCCCTGAGGCCCCGCTCTGCTCTTCCCTCCAGCTGTTCCAGAGGTGCTGCCTGGTGCAGAGGATTCTGGATGCCTGGGAGACCAACGACCGGATGCAGTAAGGCCCTTGGGCGCAGCTGGGTGGGGGTGGGGGGGCAGCAATGCCCGGCATGACCTTCAGGACCGCCCCGCGCTAGCCTTTGGCCTTGTGCGGCCCTGTCTCTCTTCTGGGATTCCTCACGAGGAACCTGACAAAAGTCCCATCCATGCCTGGCAATGCTGAGTGGCATCACGAGTAACAGCAACAGCAATAACAACAACAGTAGTGAATTTATTACCTGCCATTCCTTACTGCCTGAGGCAGTATGCGACGTCATTGGGACATGAGATAAATCACGATTAAAAGCCACACAAAAAGACACACAAAGTTAAAAGACAAGTGGGAATCCACTGAGCCACAACTTAAAATTGAGCAGAAGATGGACCTCCAGTTGTGCTTTGAATCCGCTGTTGTCTGGCTGCAGGGGGGCACACACCCGCCCCGTTGCCTTGCACCCCTGCTGGGGGAGGCACAAATGGGGAGGGTTCGGGGGGGTGTTTTGGGCCAGGCGGCCGCCTTTCTCTCTCTGCTAAAGGCACCACAACGGCCGCCATCGAGGCCTGCAATGCGGGGAACCCCAGAGAGAAGGATCAGGCCTCGTGGCATCACTGTGGGCGGGGCTGGCCGCCTTGAGTGGCGAGGTGACCAGGCCCAACAGGAGAGGGCCAGGAACCGGGGGGGGGGGGAGAGGCAAAGCCAACCCATGCGGAGAGTGTCGTGAAGGAGGGGGCCGGGCCAAGGCCGTACTTTTCCAGGGCGGAAGGGGGGATGCGGCGCGGCAACATGGGGCACCTGACGCGCATCGCCAACGCCGTGGTGCAGAACGTGGACAAAGGCCCCATGCAGGCCCAGATCAGCGAGTTCATCAAAGGTGAGAGGGCGGCAGTGGAGAAGGCAGTCTCAAGGCAGTGGGGGGAGAGGGGCTTTGTCCCTGGGAGCTGACCATTGTCCAGAGCACCTACGCAGCTGCAGGACCCCTCCTCCAAATGCAGAGACTGGGGCGGGGGGGGGGGGGCAGGAGAACCATCCCGGGGGGGGGGGGGTTGCTGGTTCTGAGCTGGGGTGCATGGGGCTCCACTTGACCCACTGGCCCAGGGAGACTGTCCCCATCTGGCCACAGTCTCGGGTGCTGACCTGACGTGCTGGTGCCTGCTGGGATGAGAGGCAGAGAAGGACATGGAGGAGGGGAAGGGGAAGGAGGAAGGAAGGAGAGGCACTCTGCTCCGGGGCTGGGCTGCTGCCAGGGGAGGGCCCGGGCCCTGAACGGCCTTCCAGAAATGCAGGAGGCTCTCTCAGGCCAAGCCTGCAGGAATCGGCTCCATCGGGGCAGCCAAGGCAGAAGGAACCCCCCCCCCCCGGGGAGCCTTTGGGGTCAGAGTGAGGCCGAGGGCCAGGCCGGGTGCCGGGCAGGAAATGTCCCGTGGGGCGCCTGCGTGTCTCTTCCCTGCGCTGCCCCCATTCCCTGCCCCTGAGCTGCCTGCGTTCCGACCAGGCCGGGATCCCAAGCCTTGTCTCCAGGAGGGCTGCCTGAGCCCCCCGCTTCTAACCCCCTTTTCTGCAGGGCTCCCTGAGGATTGCCGAGGGCGCTGGGAGAGCTTTGTTGAGGAGACGCTGACCGAAGCCAACCGGAGGAACACCGTGGACCTGGTAGGCCCCCTCCCCTCCCCCCGGCTCTGTTTATGGGTCTTGGAAGTGCTGTGGGGGGGGGGTGCAGGGAGGAGGGGCTGGCCAGGCCTCTTGACCCCCCTCCCCCCCTTGGTGCTGGTGTTCAGAATGGCACCCCCCTCCTCCTTCCAGGTGAGCACCCACCACCTGCACTCTTCCAGCGAAGACGAGGATGCGGAAGCCGCCTTCTCCAACGAGCTCTCACTCCAGCAGGTAGCCCAGCCCCCCCTCCACAGACCCAGCCCAAAGGGAGGGGTCCATGGCCTCGGAAGGGCTTGAGGGGAGGCGCCTGGGGCCAGTTGCCTTTTGGGGCAGGACCCCCAGGCAGACCTGCCACCAGGGTCGGCACCTGTAGTTATGGGGCTGGCGGGGCCTTTCTGGTCTTGGCGCCCTGTCCTGAGGAGAGTGGGCCTGGCGCCCTGTTGGCCTTCCTTTGGGCGGGGGGAGGGGGGAAGCCTTGCCTTTTCCCATGGACTGGGGGGGGGTGAGGAGGGGTTGGGGGCTTTCAGGTCCTGCCACTCTCCGCTGCTTTAGGCCGGCTGTATTCCCCTGCTTGAATTGTGAGCCCAGTGGGAGTTTTGTCAGCTGCTTTGAGGGCGCTGGCGGAAGAGCCCCCCCCTCTGGCTGGCAACCCCCCCCACCATAAATGTAATGAAGTCTGAAACCACTTGAACTGCCACAGGATCGTGGAATCTGTAGTTTTAGAATCCTAGAATCCTAGAGTTGGAAGAGACCTCATGGGCCATCCAGTCCAACCCCATTCTGCCAAGAAGCAGGAATGCATTCAAATAACCCCGACAGATGGCCATCCAGCCTCTGTTTAAAGCCTCCAAAGGAGCCTCCACACACTCTCGGGGACAGAGAGTTCCACTGCTGAATGAAGCAATCTGAGAAGTTCTGCACCGTGGGCAGGGGCGGGGTGCCGAAGGGGGCGGGGTGCCGAAGGTGGCGGGGCCACATGGGCGCCAAAGCAATGGCAGCTCTGTGTGTGCCCCCCCGTCCCCCCTGACCAGGCCTTCTCGGAGTATCAGATCCAGCAGATGACGGCAAACTTTGTGGACCAGTTTGGCTTCAATGACGAGGAGTTTGCTGAGCCCGATGACAACATCAAGTGAGTCCCCCCCCCCACTTGCGCTCTTTGGCCGGGGGGGGGGCTGCCCCTCCCTCCCTCCCCATGCCCCCCCCTTCCCTCACAGGGTCCCTTCTGTGCCTCCAGCGCTCCTTTCGACAGGATTGCAGAGATCAACTTCAACATCGATGCCGATGACGACAGTGTAAGTCCTTCCATCAGCTGGGATACCCCCTTGCCCCCCCCCCCAAAAAAAAACCCTTATGAAGTTCCGCCTTGAGTTTCCCTCGCATTCTGCCCAAGAGAACCAGCTGCCGGCCTGGTGGGCTGAAGAGAGTGGCGGGGGGGGGGGGGGCGTCCTGCAATGGCTGGGGGTGGGGGGGGTAGCCAGAAGCCTGCAGGACAGACCCAGGCCCCCCCCCCCCAGTGCCCTGCTTCTCTGGGGTCCTGCCCCGCCCAGCCACCGTGACGGGGCCTTTTCCGCAGCCCAACGCGCCCCTCTTTGAAGCCTGCTGCAGCGAGCGCATCCAGCAGTTTGATGACAACGAGGAAGAAGAGGAGGAAGACATCTGGGAAGAGAAGGAACGGAGCTACGCGGCCCGAGTCAAGTCCCGGACGCGGTAAGGCAGGGGGCGGGGCTGCGCTTGCTTCTCTTTCTGGCACTTTCCCGTGTGACTGGAAGAGGGGACGTCGGACTACCAAAAACATTTAGACATGGGATGACATTGGACATGCGGACACACAGATTCTGTGCAACTACACTGGATTCACAAATACGTGGCTCACAAACAAACAAAAGGGAATGACATTTTCACTCCACACATGTATAACACATGTTCACACGTCCATCCTCAGCCATCCACATATTACCACATCCCTTTCTCCCGCCTTGGAGAAGCTCCTCTTAGGCCAGGCCCTGCTTTCCTGCAGCCCTTCCAGCGCACACTTCCAAAACCTCCAAAACTCCAAAATGCGTCCTTTCCTTAAGCAGCACAATGCCAAGGACCAGATCCCTGTTTTCCCTGCAGCAGAACCCGACTCTCTGCACAAAATGCAAGACCCCAAAAGCGCCCCTCTTCTTCCTCTTCCCTTGAGAAAGAAGCCCCAACGTGGCCAGGCTGCTCCCGTGTGCACATCGGCCATTCTGCATAGGGACACTCCCTCTCTCTCCTTCCCATGGGGCAGGGCACGGCGGGTGGGACAGACTCCTCAGGTCTGCCACACTTTGAGCATTATTAGACTTTCATAGGAATATTCTGCCTGTGTCGCTCCAAACTGGTAAATGAATGATAAGACGCCTTCCATCCTGGCTCCACCTCAGTTTCCTGGCCAGATGTTGATTCTTTTTGATTGGTGTTGATCGTATGTTGACTTCCTTCTTAACATAAGGAATGTTGTAAACATTTCTCTTAATGTGAAAGAACCACTGTCACAGTTCTTATCAGAGTGTACCTTTTCAGCTGTCGTTAGCAACTTTTAATTACAGTCCAGCAAGCCGGTAGTTGAGTCCCCCCAGGGGTGAGAAAAGTGGAATATAAATACTGTAAACAAACAAACAAATAAATAATAGTTATTGCAGGCCTGGGTCGTTTACTGGGGTTTCCAAAATTATTTGGGCCATACATACATCCTCTTCCATTCTTCCATTCATTCCCACACATATTATTTCATCTTAAGTTCACATTTCTCAAATCTGCGTATTAAAGTTTTGTGACATTGGAGCCCCTCCTGCCCCGGTCGGTGCCCTTGGCCCCCCACCTGCGTGAGAGAGGACGGAAGGAAGGAAGGGAGGGAGGGAGGAAGGGAGGGAGGGGAGGGAGGGAGGAAGGAGGAGGGCCTCTGGATTTGGCCCTGTCTTGCAGGTTTGGGCCCTCTCGCTCCTCGGAGGGATCGTCCAGGAGTGACCTCGAGAACGGAGGCCCTGGCGGCAGTGGCGGCGGGAGCAGTGGCGGCAGCAGCCCCGAGTCCGGCGAAGACGAGCCCCAGCGGCCGGCCCCCCCTCCCCCGGGCAGAAGCAGCGCCCCCCCTCAGGAGCAAGAAGGGGAGGGGGAGAAGGGCGCAGACCCCGCCCCTGAAGGTATGGGGGCTCCGGGCCCTGCTCAGGGGTTGCCGGGGCCCCGGGGCACCCTCCCTCTCCGGCTCTGCAAATGCCCAAGGGGCCCTCTGGCGGGGGTGGTCGGGTGACTCGCCTGGAGCCTCTTGCATCTCGCACGGAGGACTCCGAACCGCAGAGTTCCCAAATGGACTAAGTTGCTGAGGGTCCAATGCACACAACTCTGTTAAGTAAATATTGTATGGAATTGTTTCCAAGCCTGGCAATACAATACTGCATTTCATTGCATAATAGTGCACATTTCTCCCCCATTTTGGGGGGGGGGGGGAGTTGTATTATATGGTGGGGACTCTAATGTGCCAACGAAATATCCCTTTTGAGGCTCTCGCGGCGTAATAGTCCCTCGGAAGGTGCAGCTTCCTCAATGCATGGCTGGGGAGGGAGGAAGCGGGGAGGCCGGCAAGTCAGTTCACTCCCTGCCCCCCCCGCCCACCTGCCCCCCCCCCCTCCGATGAGGAGCAAGGCAAGGATTTCCTGCCGAGGAAATTGGGGGAGGGGGCACACCCGCCTCCTGCAGCCTGACCTGCCCACCCGCCTCTCCCTGTGGAGCGCAATGGAGCCCCTGTAGCTTAGAGGGGATGGGGGGGGGGGAAATGGGGGAGAGCGGGGTAATACTGGCCACCCCCACTCCGGCCCCCTCTCCTGGGAGCGGTGGGGCTGCACTCGGTGCCCGGCCAAGTCCACTTCCTCGGCTTTTGTGTCCCCGCCTGGGCCAATGTCCAGTCCGTGCCATCCTTCCCTCCCTCCCTCCCTGCAGGGTCCGGCTGGACGGCGGTGTTTGAGCCGGTCAGCTCGATGCCTCCCGCCTCCTGCGTGGCCATGGACGTGGGCTCCAGCGTGTGGGACTCGGCCGCCCTGGACACCAAGGCCCCTGAGGAGAGGGGCTGGGCCAAGTTCACTGACTTCCAGCCCTTCTGCTGGTGAGTGGGGGCTCGCCTCTTGCGGGAGGAGGGGTCAAGGGCTCTTGCGGCCGTAGACGGTGACCGCAGGGCCAGCCCCTTTCAGCGAGGACACAGAGCTCCCTCCCACCCACCCCCTTGCAGTTCGGAGGCCGGCCCCCGGTGCAGCTCCCCAGTGGAGGCAGAGGTCAGCGGCGACGCGGAGGGAGGCCTGGCGCCCCCCCAGGAGAAGGCCCAGCGTAAGCAGCGCGCCCAGCGGAGGGCAGGGAGGGGCCAAAGGGAGGGGGAGGGGGCTCCTGGGGTGAGGGCTGGAGCCCCTGTGGGAGCCCCCCTGAGAAGGAGGGGAGGGGGCTCCTGACCAGACTGGGCAGAAGTGTGTGTGTGTGTGAGTGAAGGGAGGGGGGACCTCGTGGCCTGACTGCCCCGGCTCCCCCGCAGCGGGGGCCGCCCCCTCCTCCCCCTGCGCCTGGAACGTCTGCGTGGCGCGGAAGGCGCCCCTGGTGGCCTCAGACAGCAGCTCATCCGGGGGCTCCGAGAGCGAGGAGGAGGCGGAGGACAGAGCGCGGGGGCCCCTCCCCACAGAGACCCTCCCCACTGGCCCGGAAGCGGCCAAGGCGTCTGCAGAGGAGCCCAAGAGCGACGAGGAGGCCCCGCACGCCAGGTACCATGAGATGTCACACGGCTGGAGGGAGCGGGCAAAGAGCGGCGGCCCCTCTAGCTCCAGGTGCGCCCGGTGGGGTAGGGCAGGGTGGGGGGGGGGTGGTCAGCTTGAGCCAGCCTCTCCCTCCCCGTATCAGCAGCAGCAGCAGCAGCAACAGTGCTTTGGTGCCCGAGGACAAGGCGGCCAATGCCGTGGAGAGCACACTGGCTGCGGACACAGGCGGCAGCGCTGCCCACTCGCAGAGAAGCCC
>NW_026847549.1:86767-99079 GCF_025583915.1 Anolis sagrei ordinatus | reverse complement strand
GCAGCATCCAGGAGAAGCCGCCTCCCAGTTGGCCGGCCCAGAGGCAGCCCCCAGGGGTGGGCGAGGGCTCTGGGAAGACGCTGGCTGGCCAGGGAGTGGGGGGGGGATGGAAGGGGTCAAGGGTCAGCCAAGCCGCTCTCCAGCCTGTGTGGGTTGGACTGCCCCCCCCCCACCAGTGTTAGTTGCCGGGCTCCTGTGATTGGGGCAGGGGGGGCCTTTGTTGCGAGTGCTGAGAGCTGTGTGTCTTCCTGCCTGCGGGGCAGAAGGGGGGGGCGGGAGGGTCGGGGGGGGTCTCTCCCACCCATGGATTCTATGGGAGCAGCCTGGAGGGGGGGCTGAGGGAGACCCATTTCTCGGGAGGGGGAGGGACCCCAGTGGGGGAGGGGCTTGCACCTTGTCACCCCCCTCCCCGCTCCCTCCCCCTTCGGCCTCCCCCCCCTCAACCGGCTCACGACTTCAACTGCCAAACGCCCCCCGCGGCCCCCCCTTCTTCTTCTTTGTCTTCGTCTTCTTCTTCTTGGGTGACCCCCCCCAGGGCTGCTGGGATGGCTCCTGTTGCAAACATGTTTTACAAAAAAGTCTATAAAACAGAACAAAACATCCTTTCTGCCTCTGGTTGTTTGTTGGTTGGTTTGTGTGCTGGTGTGGCCGAGGGCGCATCCATCCGCAAGGAAGGAAGTCTTCCCGGCTGGCCCTCTGCCCCCCCCCCTTGATGATGAGCCGAGGGGAGGGGGAGCCTTGGGTGGGGGCAGCTGGCCCTTTAAGAGACACGCGGTGTGGTCCGCTTCTGAGCGGGAGGGGCTGGACTAGGGGGTCCTGGGCACACCTCCAGGCTGACTGACCACCTAGGCGGCCGAGGGAGGGAGGGAGGGGGGAGCCAGCGTGCTTCCGGCCAAAAGGCGGCAGCAAGACGGGTCCGCCAGCCCAGCTCCTCTCCTCTCCTCGGGGGAATGGGGCCCAGAGTCCAAGGAAGAAGGACATTGGGTGGCGTGAACGGCGGCAGGCGAGGGGCGCCTGGGGCCGACCCCTTGCGGGGTGGTGCGACCCCCCAATCATCAGGGCAGGAGGGGCCCGGACCCCCCTTGGGAGAAGCAGGGAGCCAGACCCCAGGACACGTAGGTCACTGTTTTTTATTAAACCCCATTAGCTTTGCCTCTCCTTCTTCTTCTTCATATATTTTTCTTCCTCTAGGCACAATACAATACAAGGACTCTGTTGTCGTTGTTGTCGTAGGCTTGACACAATGTACAGAAACTTCAATAATCTACAACTGCGCAAGGAAGTTACAAAACCCTCCAATTCACACCAGCCACGGCCGATATTGTACAAATACAAAAGGGAGGGGGGAGGGGAGCGGGCTCCGGCCGCCTATGTACAACGAGCGTCCACCCCGGCCTGCAGCCAGCACGCCTCAAGCCTTCAACCACCAGGAGGGGAGGGGGGTGAGGGCTTCTGGGGCGGGGGCGCGCCTTGCTGTGGGTCAGTGGCAGGCGGGCGCAAGGGTCACTTCCTGGGCAGCTGAGGAAGAACCCGGAAGGGCCAGTTTGGCAAGCTCCCACCTCCCAGAGCCCCCCACCTCCCACGGGATGACCCCCCCCCCACATCTGGCCCCGTGGCCATGAGGCCAGAGGGAAGGGTCAAGTAGCGTCACGGCCCGCCCGCCCTCTTAAAGGGCCTCCACACGCCCCCGCCCCCACACACCATCAGAGAGCGCTCCGAGTCCACTGGGCAGCGTCCGTGACCTTGGCCGGAGGGGGCCTGGGCAAGGGAGGCCCCTCCTGGGCTGTGGCCTGGCTCCAAGGAGCGAGCGCAGCGGCGCATCTTCCTCTGAGAAGGAAAGAAGGCCGGCCGGCCGGGCGCCCCCCCCTGAGAGCCTCGTTCCTGTCTCGTCCTGTCCTGTCCCAGCAGGCACCGCCAGAGGAGGAGAGCGGCCTTTCGGGGAGGGGGGGCGGAGGGGGGGCAGCCTCAGGCGTCGGACAAGCAGCCCTGGATGCGGTCAATCCACTGCTGAGCCAGGAGCACGTCCTGGGCGCAGAAATTGTAAACACGCTTGGTGGTCTTCACCTGCGGCGAGGAGAGCGGGGGAGAACGTCTCTTGAGGCCGGCCCTTCCCTGAGGAACCCCCCCCCCCCACAAGGAACCCCCAACCCTCCCACCCCCGGCCGGCCAGAGGCCACTTACATCAAAGAAGGCCTTCTCGTCCACCATTTTGGGGGCTCCCATGGTCGGGGTGCCGGGGGTGATGGACTCCACTTCGGCCAGGTCAATGACCCCTTTGCACTCGGTGTCCAGGCGGCTGTCGTAGTAGCGCAGCTGCAGGGGGAGGCAACAGGCCCACCTGTCAGTGCCCTCCCCTCAGGGCCACACCCCCTCCCCCTCTCCCCCTCCCCCCATGTACCTGGTGCTTTGTTTTGTCCAGCACAAACCAGCGCGGCCTCCAGGGCTTCATGAAGGCGCCCTTCTTGTAGAGGGTCCCTTCATACGACCTGCGGAGGGAGGAAGGGAGGGAAGGAGAGAGCCTAGTTGAGGAGGGGGCAGGGCGGGGGGTGCTGGGGAAAAGACCCCCACCTCCTCTCCCCCAGCCTCCCTCCCTCCCTCCCTCCCTCCCACCAATGGCAGCCCCTCCCTCCCTCCCTCCCACTCCGCGCACCGGTTCTCGCTCTCGGCCGGCTGGAACTGGCTGTAGAGGGTGCTGGTGTTGCTCCGGCGGCCGCCCGGCTTCCCGCTGGAGGGGGTGGAGGCGCTGCTGGCGTCGTTGTCCAGGCTGAGGTTGATGGCCGAGCTGCCCACGCCGCTCTCCTGCAGGTAGGCGCCCAGCGAGCGCCGCTGGTGGGAGAGGCCGCTGGACGCCATGAGCAGGGCACTGGACGCACCCTGCGGCCAAAAAGGGGGAGGAGAGGGAGGGAGGGGCCTGGTCACCGAGGGTCCGCTGCCACAGCCTGCCTTGCCACCCTCCTCCTTTCCCCAGAAGCCAGGGTGGCTTACAAAGCAAAATGCGGCACACTTCACCAGGAAACGGCTAAACACCCGTAACTAAAACTTGAGACAAAACTGTTCAGAGGTGTCTTGAAGTCCTTTATTTATTGAGAACCCCCCCCCCACCCTCCCCCCCTTTGCTCGCCTCACCAGCACTTTGGGGCCCAGTCAGGTCCATATAGGTCAGTGATGGGCAACCTTTTGAGCTTGGTGTGTCAAAATTTGCCAAAACCTTGAGCATAACTAGGGTGGGGTGTCAACTTCGAGAAAATATACATGTAATTTTGCAATATGTATATAATAAAGGTGAAAGTTTGTATGCGGCGGACAAAAGTGTGGCGGTGCAACGGGAGGAGTATGTGCCAGCGTTTTGATTGGCCAGCCTGAAAGTTCCAACATTCTGATTGGCTGCCGCAGTGGTGCTATTTGCATATGGTCTCTGATTGGCCAGCTTCAATAGGAGCCCCTGGTGGAGAAAAGAGTTCATGGCAGAAACGGGGACATGAGAAGGAAATTTGCATATGGTCTCTGATTGGCCAGCCTCAATTCCAAGATTCCGAGATGACAAAGAGAGGAAAGGAAAAGGCCAGAGGGGGCTGAGTCAGACAATTACCAATACAGACCAGACTTGGCACACAGAGCCCCCATGACCCACTCGACATCCTACTGCAGTTTGGAGGAGGATGAACCATGGATGATGGGACTTGCAGTACCACCACTCACATTCTGAGACCGCTTTTAACCTTATCCAATGACTGATCAGGACCAAACTTGGAACATAGACCTCTCATGACCCACTTTACGTCTGGTGTGGTTTGGCCGGGGATGGACCATGGATTATGGGACTTGCAGTACCTTTGCTCAATTCTTGAAACCACTGCAACCCTCATCCAATTACCGATAAAGACCAAACTTGGCACACTGAGTCTCCATGACGCACTCTACATCCTGGTGCGGTTTGGAGGATGGATGCACCATGGACGATGGGACTTGCAATACCTGCACTCCCTTCCTAAGACCATTACAACTGCCAACAATGATGGATCAGGACCACAATTTACACAGAGAGCCCGCATGACCCACTCTACATCCTGGTGCGGTTTGGAAGAATTTGACAATGGATGATGGGACTTGCAGTCACTTCACTCACTTCCTGAGACCACTGAGACCCTCGCCAATGACTGATCAAGACCAAACTTGGCACACAGAGTCTCCATGACCCACTCTACATCCTGGTGCACTTTCGAGGAGGACAGACCATGGATGATGGGACTTCAAGTACCACCACTCCCTTCCCAAGATTGCTACAACCCTCATTAATGACCAATCTAGACCAAACTTGGCACACAGAGCCCCCATGACCCACTCTACATCCTGCTGCAGTTTTGGAGGAAGGTTGACCATGGATTATGGGATTTGCAGTACGTTTACTCACTTACTGAAACCACTGCGACCCTAATCCAATGACTGATCAAGACCAAACTTAGCACACAGAGCCCCCATGACCCACTCTACATCTTGGTGCAGTTTGGAGGAGGACAGACCATGGATGATGGGACTTCAAGTACCTCCACTCCCTTCCCAAGATTGCTCAACCCTCATCTAATGACCAATCTAGACCAAACTTGGCACACAGGGCCCCCATGACCCACTCTATATCCTGCTGCTGTTTGGAGGAGGGTGCACCATGGATGATGGCACTTCAAGTACCTTCACTCACTTCCTGAAAACAATGCAGCCATTATCCAATGACCAATAAGGACCAAACTTCGCATACAGAACCGCCATTACCCACTTTCTCTGATAACCCGGGCAGCGCCGGGTCCCCAAGCTAGTTTATAGTATAAATAAGAAAAAAATGTATGTTCCATGGAGAGTTATGGAGTGAACAATGCTCAAACGTGCAGATGTTAAATTTGTAGAGCCTTTGACAAATTCAAGGATGGAATTAGATTGGCTCTTAGAAGGTGTACTTCTCTGTGGCCGCGTGTCATCAAAAATAGCCATGTGTGTCAGTGCTGACACGCGTGTCATAGGTTCACCATCACGGGTATAGGTGGTCCTGAGCTGGAGGGGCCTCTGTGGGTCCACACCAGTATGCTGAATGTATTTGGGAAAGCACCCTTGCCTGCCCCCTTTCCCCCCTTTGCCCCTTACTTTGCCACCACCGGCGTCTTCGTGGGCCTCCGCTCGCTGAGAGGCCTTCAACTTGTCCCAGGTGTCCTTCCAACGCCCGGGAATCTGGCCCAACTCCATCTCCAGGTTTTGCAGCTCCTGCAAGAGGAGAGTGGCTGCTCTCAGGGCTCTCCCCGCTTGACCCCCTGGCCTGAATTCCCCTCCGGCCACTCCTCTCCGCAGCCCAGGCCTGACTTTCAGGGAGGGAAGTGCAGGGCTCCAGGGACAGCCTCGGTGCTCTCTGCACAGTCCTGGGTCAAGCCAAAGCGGGAGAGGTCTTCCGGGCGCCTCCCTGGGCATCGTGGCCAAAGAGGGGCCATGAAAGAGGCCACTGGGCGGCCGACCAGATGGACTGCGGAGATGGCCAATCCATGGGCATCAGCCCCACATCAGAGTGCAGCACAGGAAGCCCTATATCCCCCCCCCTGGAGACGCCCAAGGGCCAAGCACAGAGTCCAGTGGCGAAAAGGCCCTTCTGCCTTCCGCATGACCCCAGCTGCCCTTCCCTCCCTCCCTCCCCCCTCCCTCTTCCTTCTTTCCCCGAGACCTGCTGACCTCCAGCAGCCGGGAGATGGCGTCTGGCTCCACGCGGCTGCGGTTGTCGTAACAGGGCCAGACGATCCTGCGCCGGCTCGGGGTCGGTGCTCCAGCATCCGGGGGCCCAGGGTCCTCCACAGGCTCCGGCCGGCCCTGCACCAGCTCCCAGTCGTAGGAAGGGCCCTCGGACAGGGTCTCCTGCGTGTAGTAGTCCCAGACCTTCAGGTTGGAGAGGTTGCTGTACGGGCGCAGCACCTGAGGAGGAGGAGGAGGAGGAGGAGGGGGAGAGGCCGTGGAGGGTCAAGCGAGGTCCCTGGCCCCCCGGCCTTCCCCTCCCCTGCAGGAAGGCAGCTCCCACCATCCCCTTGACCCCTGTGTGTGTGGGGTGTGTGTGTGAGGGAGCTCACCTCGCTGTCTTCGGGGGCATACATGTAGTTGAAGAAGGCCGGGATCTTCTTGTTCAGCCGATCCACATACTCCCAGACTGACCGGAAGGGCTGCGGCCCCTTGGACTCGCCCTTCTCCTCGTAAAGAAGGCCTGTCAGGAGGAAGTGCACAACCTGGCCTCAGCCCAACTCTTTGTGCCTGTTTGGGCCTCGAGCGTCTCTCCCCGCCCCCGCCCCCCACCTGCCCCCCACCTGCCCCATGCTCGGCCCCTCACCCAGCTCCAGGCGCTCGTAGTCCGAGTCCAGCAGGAAGGTGCGGAAGCGGTTGGAGACAGAGTGGTAGCTGAGGAACTTCAGGTAGTACTGGCTGAATTCAAACTCCATGGGGAACTGCAAGTGGATCTGCAGAGAGGGGCAGGGGCAGCCGTTACCGAGGGAGAGGGAGAGTGGAGCCCACTGATGCGCCCCACGGCCCTCCCCACAGAAGCCGGGCACCTCACCTGATGGACGCAATCCAGGAACTGCAGGAAGACGGGCGTGAAGCCCCCGCTCTGGCCGGCCAGCGTCTGCGCCCCACGGTGGCTGAAGCGGTGGCCGAAGGACAGCCACTCCTTCTCCACCAGCAGCCGGAAGCCCTCCAGCGTGCGGTAGTAGGGGTCCGACAGCAGCTGCACCAGGGAGACCACCTGCAGCAGAGAGAGAGGGGGAGGGAGTGAGGGGGGGAAGGAGGAAGTGCGCTGCGCACCAGCCCCTGGGCCATGCTCCGGAGGAAGGAGCCAGGCCGCTTACCTGCGTGGTGATGTCCCAGCCATCCTCCAGGCTGACCAACACAGAGGAGCCTGTGTCCAGCAGCTCCACCACCAGCACAGCAATCTGTAGGATCTTGTGGATCTGGCAGAGAGAGAGAGGGGGGGCTGAGGTCAGGCTACGTAGGGCAGAGCCCACCCCTCCACCCCAGAAAGGGCTGGACATGGGCCACTTGGTCAAGAAGTAGAGGACATCATCACCGAGGGGGCCTTTGCCCACCCACCCACCTATCCCTGAGGAGTCAAGGGGCCACCTTAGGTAAGCAGGAAGGGCTGGGCTTCCCGCCCCAAACCAGGGAACGCCCAAAGGGAGCCCAGGGAAGGAGCCAAGACGCCCTTCCGTCCACTGACCTGGGTCAGCCATTCGGACTCCTCCAGAGAGCGCAGGTAGGCCAGGCTGGGCTCCGCAGAAGGGTTTCCCGGCACGCAGGCCTTCATCAGCTTCTTGAAACTGGTCTTGACCTGCCGGGCCTCGAACACCTCGATGGGCACCACCTCCCAATGCTGCAGCGGGTCCGGCTTCACTCCCTGGAAAGGGGGCAGCGTGTTGGGGGCAGGAAGAGGCGTGGCCCAGGCTGCCCAGAGAGAGCGCCCCAGGACCGCCCCGCTCCCCCCCCGCCCCCCCCCCCCCCCCCAGGGAGGCCTACGGGGCTGAGGGCCGCACCCTGAGCTGGGACTTGTCTCCGATGATGTAGAGCGAGGCCCGGTGCTGGCGCAGGAAGCTGGCCTCCGAGGGGGACCCGTTGGGCGGCGCGCCGAGCAGCTCCTTCCCGGCCAAGCGGGAGCCGACCTCCATGTTGAGCGCATAGCTGCTGGTGCGCCCGCTGGCCCGGATGCTGCCCCACTTGCCTGCCGAGGGACCGGGCGTCAGGGAGGGGCTGCACGCGAGACCCTGGCTGAGGGTAGAGGGGGCTCTCTCCCTTCTACAACACTCATCCCACCCACCCACCCCCCCACCCCCCATTCCGCCTCCACTCGTGGCCCACTTCCGTGCATCTGGGAGCCAGAGGGGGTCCTCCACCCTGGCCCTGCCTGAGAGGGGTCAAGGGGCATGCGGGTGCTTCAGGGTGGTTAGCCCCAAGTGGGGGGGGGGGTTAGTGGGGCCGGCCCCTGGCCCGGGCCTGGCGGGAGGGGCACCAGAGGGGTGAGTTAGCGGTGCGAGCGTCACGCATCACCCCCGGTTAGTGCCCCAGCCCCGCAGTACCTCGAGGGGACAGGCGTCCCTTTACGGCCAGGCTCTTGGGGCTGGAGAGGGTAATGACCCTGGCTCTGTGACCTAGGGCTGAGAGAGAGGACAGGCGGAGAGCGGCTCCACAGGGCGGGGGAGGGGGGGGAGGCGGGGGAGGGGCAGGCGGACGGACACAGGGACGGACAGAGCGCCAGGGGGCTGTAGCTGCAGAGCAAGGCATGGATGGACACGTGGACAGATGGATGGATGAATGGATGGAGGGGCCAAAATCAACCAGTGGGGGGTACGCCTCCCTCCCCCTCCCTCCCCCCAGGATGCAGGAGGCCCCCCCCCCCCCCCCCCCCCGCTTGGGAGCCGGGCAGGGCAGCTACTCTACAGCCGGCCGTTGCTCACCTCCGCGGCTGACCGGCCCGGGCCCTTCGTCCTTCCCTCCCATCACCTGCTTCATAAGGGATCCCAGCTTGGGCTGCCGCTTCTCAGAGGAATCTGTAGCACCAACAGAAGGCGTGCGGGCGTTCCAGACCGGCCTCAAGGCCGCGAGCCCCCCTCCGCCCTTCACCCCCCTCCTCGCCTTGCCCCACAGAAGGGAGCCGTGGGGCCCCAGGAGAGCTGAGGAAGGACAGGCAAGAGCCCGGCCCTCTTGCCTAGAGGGAGGGAGGGAGGGAGGGAGGGAGGGGGTCTCCCTGAGGCCTGGCCTCGGGCAACCAGTGGCCCTGCGCGCATGTGCTGTGGGGCAGAGTGTGGGGGCTCCCGGTTGTGCAATGTCAGGGGAGTTTCCTTTCTTCCAGACGCCCCAAATGAGTCAGACAGACAATGAATGAGAATGCAGGATGCATTGGGTAAACGACGGGAGCTGAGGGGAGCTGTGTGGGGATGGAGGAACTGTGTGTGGAAGGGCAGGTGCCATGGCTGCCACTCAGGGTGCCCCCCACCCCAGACCACACCGAGGCCCATCGTCCAGCCCCAGCGGGCAACCCAGTTTCGGCCATGTCCCCTGCGCCAAGCGCCACTGAGACTCGGAGGGCTTCCCACTCCCCGGTGCATCCTGGAGACGCCCCTCCCTCCTCACCTGAGCTGCTCATGTGGGCAGAAGTGAAGCCGCTGAGGGTATTCCGGCCGCCGCCCGCATCCACGTAGTGGGGCATGGAGTTGATGACTGCCTGCAGGTACTTCTCTTGCTCCAGGCTGGTGGAGTCTGCCTGCGAGGGGCCTGAAAGGAGAGGACGTCCTGAGGGTCAAGGGGAGGGGTGGACAGGGGCAGAGGTGGGCCACACCTGGGGCTGAGTAAGGAAGGGCTGAGCCAGGGGTCAAGGGGGAGAGGGAGGGGCAGCCTGGGGACAGAGGAGGGCCTTACCTGGGGCTGAGTAAGGAAGGAGTGCAGGGACGTACCTGGGGCTGAGGACACCCATGCAGCCAGGGGCCAAGGGGAGGTGGAGGGGCTGCCAGGGGACCGAGGAAGGTCACACCTGGGGCCGACCATGTCCATAGATCCAGGGGCCAAGGGGGAATGGAGGGGCAGACAGGGGAGGTCTGTACCTGCGGCTGAGGGGTGAAGGGGAGGGGGAGGGGCAACCAGGGGACCGAGGAAGGTCACACCTGGGGCTGACGATGTCCATAGAGCCAAGGGCCAAGCGGGAGGTGGAGGGGGGCGGGGGACAGTCCTGCCTGGGGCTGAGGACAGGAGTAGTGCCAGGGGCCAAGGGGGAGATGGAGGGTCAGCCAGGGGACCGTGGAGGGCCGTACCTGGGGCGGGGGCATTGGGGGACTTGAAGAGCCCCGCGACGCCCTTCCCGTGGAGCCCGCCTGAGCGGAGCAGGACCGCCTTGGTGCGCGAGTTCCTCCAGGAGACGACCGGAAAGCGGTTCTGTCGGTAGCAGCGCGAGATCCGCTGGATGGTGTTGTCTTGGATACTCTGCGGCACGATCAGGAGCCCCGGGTAACTGTGGCAACAGAAAGGGGGTGGGCAGCTGGGGCTGAAGTGCCTTGCATTGGGGAGAATGGCCCCCTGCGGCCGACCCTGACCCCCAAGCTCCACCCCCACCCCACCCCCCGTGGCTCACCTGCGGCAGATGGCGTACATCCGGTTGACGGTGCAGATGCGGAAGGGCTCGTTCTTGGAGCGCGTCAGGCTGTTGCTCAGGGTGCCAAGGCCCAGGCGCTGGTAGTCCCGGCAGCAGGCCCGCTCCACCAACTGGCCCATGGTCATCTTGTCCGAGGGCCGGATGGTCAAGGAGGCGGGGGTCAAGGTGCTTCTGTCCATTTCTTCAGAGACTGGGAGGGGCAGTGGGCTGTTAGGCCAAGCTGGAGGGGCTCCCCTGCCCGCCTGCCCCACCGCTGGCCACGGGCTCTGCTCAGGGCAAGGGACGCCCCAATGACCGACCACCCGACCGCCCGACCGCCTGCTGCAGGCCCACCTGAGATCTCGTCCTCGTTGTCCTCTGGAAAGGCCTGCTGGCCGCCCCCGCGGTGCTCCCAGGGAGGAGGCGTGTACTTCTTGCGCGTGATGTACTGGCGGCCAATGGTCCTCTTGGCGTTCTTCACCAGGTTCTTGGAGATGGTCCTAAAGGTGGAGGAGGGGCCAGCTCAGCCTCCAGGCTGGAGACCCCCAGGCATCGGGGGGAGGGGGGCGAGGAGAGGAGAGGAGGGGCCGGCCCATTGCTGCCCGCCAGGGTTGGAGGAGCAAAGCAGCGCCCCAAAGGGTCCTGGGCAATGCAGAGCCAAGCAGGGGCCAAAGGGGGGTGTGGTGGGGCAATGAGGAGTCAGCACTCACGGGGGGGGGAAGGGGCCCAGCGCGGCAGACCCTGGAAGAGAGCGCCACCCCGCCACCAGAAGAGAGTGGCCTTCCTGGTGGGAATGCGCCCACCACTCAAGCCCTATCCCTGCAGCTGACACACAGGGGGCCCGCCCCACCCCAGGAGGGGCCTTGAGAAGGTTTGTTGCCCTCCCCAGGCCCAGGGACAGGCAATGGAGGCAAAGAGGGGGCAGGCAGGTGGGCAGGCGGCTTAGAAGGAGGGGGTTGAGGCCCAGAAGAGCGCAGCCCACAGCAGGGACCCACTGCCACCACTGCCGCCACAGCCCCTGCCCAGTGGCCCTCTTACGTGGTGGAGAGGCTCAGGCGCCCCAGGGAAGGGACTCCCACCGCCACGCCCCGGAACCTGTCTGGCCCCAGCTGGGAGCTGGGCACAAAACAAAGGCCACAGTCAAGGGGGGGAGGGAGGGGCTCATGCGCAGCAGTGCCAAGGCAAGGCAAGGCAGGCCAGGCCCACCCATTCCCCAAAGCAGAGCCCCTCTACGCAGCCCCCACCGCCCTGCTCCCTGGGCCCAGGGGCCGTCTCCCCCCCCCCGCCCTCCCTCCCTCCCTCCCTCCCAGTCCTGCCTGGGGCCCTGCCCGCACCTGAGGGAGGGGTTCTTCTCCTTGGCTTTGGGCTGCAGGGCCGGCTTGCTCGCCTGGCCCACCGTGAAGGCGAAGGTGTCGGCAATGTGCTGCGGGTAGCGCAGCTTCTGGAGATGCTTCCGGAAGACCTCCACGCTCTCAGAGGCCACCTCCTCATCAAAAGCAATGCGCAGCAACTGTGAGGAGAGAAGGAGCTCCTCCAGTGAGGCCCAGGCACGCCTTCCAAGAACCTCCCGAGAGGCAGAGAGAGCTGCCCCACAGCACCCTCCCCCCAGCCCTGCCCCCCCCACTCTCCCCTGCCCCCTCCCCACTCACCTGGAAGGTGCAGGAGCGCAGCTGCAACTGAGCACAGCCCTCCGGGATGAACTGGTCCACGGGCGCCTGGGCAGTGATCTTCTCCTCCTTGGTCAGCGAAGCCACGGGGAAGGAGCGGACCACCACCTGCTCCCCCACTGAGGAGGCAGGAAGGAGTGAGGGAGGGAAGGGAAGGGAAGGGGGGTGCAGGGAGGGAGGGGACACCTTGCCCCAGCCCTTCCTGAGGGAGAGCAACCCAGGAACCCCTCTGGCCTCGCTCCACGGCAGGACTCCCACTTGCTCAATCGCTCGCCCGCCTGCCCACCCATCCACCAAAGAGAAGAGCCAGTGGCCCAGAAACGGGGGCCTGAAACAGGGCGAGTTGCTCCACTTTGCCCCACAACAGTGGACAGCGAGGCGGCCTCCCCACTCGGCCCAGGTGTTCTGCTGGGAGCCAGAGCACAGCCTCTGGCCGGGAGGCCTGGAGGGCAGCAGCCCTTGACCACGAGCAAACCAGGGCGGAGACGTCAGAGCAGTGGTTCTCAGCCTGTGGGT
>NW_026847549.1:53248-84826 GCF_025583915.1 Anolis sagrei ordinatus | reverse complement strand
TGCAGACCTTGTCCACAAAGCGGTTAATGAAGCGCACCACGTAGTTGGCCACGTCGGAGGTCTCGGCGTCCTCAAAGCCGCTCTCCGTGTCGTAGCTGTCGGCCACGCTCCCGGCGATGCTGGGCAAGGAGGGGGCCAAGAGCGTGAGGCCTCCGCCCACAGAGGGCAGCCCCCTCCCCACAGGAGGGCCCTTGGTGGTGGGCTCAGCCGGAGTGGGCACTGCCAGGGGGAGGGAGGGGGGAGGGGGAGGGAATGGCCGGGCGGGGGGGCGGGGGGCCCCTACCTGTTGGTGATGAAGCTGTTGCTGACGCTCTCGGCGTCCCCGAGGCCAGAGCTGCGCGGGAGGCGGTTCTTGCTGGTGTCCAGCGGGAGGAGCAGGTAGCTCATGCGGTTGGCGTAGTGGATGGCCTGGCTGAAGACCGTGCTCTCCTCCTTCTGGATCAGCTCCCGCTGCTTCTCGGGGCTCATGGTGGGCCACAGCCGGCACTGCAGCGCCGCGATCTCCAGGATGGACCCCTCCTGCTCTTGCGGTTCCCCCTCGCCCGCCTGGCCCAAGGAGAAAGGGGCCAGGGTAGCAACAGGGGTCGCCAGTAGGGCGGAGGGGGCGGGGCAGCTGCCGGCCTGACCACAACACTCCCGGGGAGAGCTAGCCCGGAGGAAGGATTCCGCGGAGGGATTCCCTTCCCACATCCCTGTGCACGTCTTCCCAAAAGGGCGCTGTCCTTCCTCCTCCCTCTCCTCCTCGTTGCCCCTGCCCCCCCCCTCTGAAGAGGCAGCAACGGAGTCTCTGTGAGAAGTTCCTCTCTGAAGGTACTCTCCTTGCCCTGGGCTTGGCCACCTGGCCACCGCCCCCACTGTCTCTTCTGCCCTTCCTTCCTTCCTTCCTTCCTTCCTTCCTTCCTTCCTTCCTTCCTTCCAAGAGGATTCGCATTTGGCATCTCTCTCTAGGCAAAACGCAGCCTCAGGGATTTCTTGACCTTTTGCCCTTTTACCACCTCTTGAGAGGATGAGGCAGCGAGCCAGTGCGTGCCAACACCTTTTCTATCTAAACAGGGGTTCTCCACCTGTGGGCCCCTCCCCAGGTGTTTTGGCCCACAACTCCCAGAAATCCCAGCCAGTTTACCAGCTGTTAGGCCAAATCACCTGGGGAGGGGCCCACAGGCCAAGGACCACTGCTCTAGGATGAATTTCTTTGACTTCAACCAATATTTTTGAACCTAAGGTTCTGACTCTGCAATCCGGATCCTTCCTAAGAAATAGCAATGTAAGGTCAAGAAACAACTGGAAGGAATTAGGATGGCAGAAAGAGAAATCAACGAAGGAAATAATTCAGAGGGCCCCATGGGATGAGGTTGCAATTCTGAGATGCAATATGGATGATGAGGAGCATTCCATTGGCCGGGGGGCCCCCATAGAAACCATAATGGGGAGGGGGAGATGCGGGAAGGGGAGACCATCAATTCGGCCATCAATTCGGCTCCAAAGAAATAAAAAATCATCAACTCAAATTCGGCTTAAAAAAGAAAAAAGAAACCAGAAAAATTTAATAATGTGTAATTGGTCTCCTGACAGGTTAAGTGGGTGTACCCAGGCTGGCGGTCCCTCCGGGTTGAAGATGGTGCTGTTGAACGCCAGATCTGTTAACGGCAAAACATCTTTTATCCAGGATTTAATCCTGGAAGAACGGGCAGATCTGGCGTGCATTACGGAGACCTGGCTGGACGAAGCTGGAGGAGTTAATTTAACCCAGCTTTGTCCACCAGGCTTCTCCGTACAGCACCAATCGAGACCTGGAGGGCGGGGAGGCGGAGTTGCGGTAGTCTATAAAAATTCTATCTCGCTGACCAGAAGCCCCATCCCACAGTCAACTAATTTTGAATGTGTCTACCTGAGGGTGGGTGACCGGGACAGAATAGGGATTCTGCTAGTGTACCGCCCACCTCGCTGCACTACAGTCTCCCTACCTGAGCTAGCAGGGGTAGTCTCGGGCCTGTCACTGGAGTCCCAACGGCTTCTTGTGCTGGGGGACTTCAATGTACACGCCGAGACTGCCCTAGTGGGAGCGGCTCAGGACTTCATGTCTTCCATGGCAACCATGGGGCTGTCCCAACGAGTAACTGGCCCCACCCACAGTGCTGGACACACATTAGATTTGGTTTTCTGTCAGGGATGGGAGCAAGATGGCGGGGTTGAGGAGTTATCCATCTCTCCGTTGCCATGGACCGACCATCATCTGATCAGCTTTAGACTTACTGCACCTCCAAACCTCTGCAGAGGTGGGGGACCCATTAAGATGGTCCGCCCCAGGAGGCTTATGGATCCGGATGGATTCCTGACGGCTCTTGGGGAGTTTCCCGCCGCCTCGGTTGGTGATCCTGTTGATGCCCTGGTGACTCTCTGGAATGGGGAGATGGCCAGGGCAATAGACACGATCGCTCCGGAACGTCCCCTCTCAAGTAGCCGAGCTAAACCAGCCCCTTGGTTCAACGAGGAGCTGGCAGCAATGAAGCGAAAAAAGAGGAGACTAGAGCGTGTGTGGCGTTCGGATCCGAGCGAGTCAAACCGAGCACGGTTTGTTGCCCTATTAAGGGCATATGCCGTGGCAATAAAGGCGGCAAAGAAATCCTTCTTTGCGGCCAATATTGCGTCCGCAAAGAACCGTCCGGCGGAGCTGTTTCGGGTTGTCAGAGGCCTATTAAAGCCCACCATTCCGGATGGGAGCCCTGACAACTCGACGGCCCGCTGTGAAGCATTTGCTCGGTTCTTTGCGGACAAAGTCGCTTTGATCCGTTCGGGCCTGGACGCCATGTTAACGGCGGTCTCTGAGGATGTGACGAGAACACCTGTCTGTCCGATTTTGTTGGATTCGTTTCAATTGGTGAAACCTGAGGATGTGGACAAGGTGCTTGGAGGGATGAGGGCAACCACATGCATCCTAGACCCCTGCCCATCCTGGCTTCTAAAGGAGGCCAGAGGGGGATTGGCCGAGTGGGTGAAGGTGGTGGTTAATGCCTCCCTTCGGGAAGGCAAAATTCCAGCCAGCTTAAAGCAAGCTGTGATAAAACCGCTGTTGAAGAAACCATCACTGGGCCCCACTCAATTCGTCAACTATCGGCCTGTTTCCAATCTCCCCTTTTGGGCAAAGTCATGGAACGTGTGGTGGCCTCACAACTCCAGGCATTCTTGGTAGACACTGATTATCTGGATCCGGCACAGTCTGGCTTTAGGCCGGGACATGGTACCGAGACAGCCTTGGTCGCCTTAGTGGATGATCTCCGGCGTGAACTTGACAGGGGGAGTGTGTCTCTGCTGGTTCTGCTGGATCTCTCAGCGGCCTTCGATACCGTCGACCACGGTATCCTTCTGGGGCGCCTCGTGGGAATGGGCCTGGGGGGCACTGTTCTACAGTGGCTCAGGTCCTTCCTAGAGGATCGTACCCAGAAGGTGTTGGGGGACACCTGCTCGTCCTCACAACCATTGACTTGTGGGGTCCCGCAGGGTTCCATCTTGTCCCCCATGTTGTTTAACATCTACATGAAGCCGTTGGGAGAGATCATCCGGAGTTTCGGGGTGCGGTGTTATCTGTACGCAGATGACGTCCAACTCTGTCACTCCTTTCCACCTACTACTAAGGAGGCTGTCCAGGTCCTGAACCGGTGCTTGGCCGCTGTGTCGGACTGGATGAGGGTGAACAAATTGAAACTCAATCCAGACAAGACAGAGGTACTCCTGGTCAGTCGAAGGCCGAACAGGGTATAGGGTTACAGCCTGTGCTGGACGGGGTCGCACTCCCCTTGAAGGCGCAGGTTCGCAGCTTGGGTGTGACCCTGGATTCATCGCTGAGCCTGGATCCCCAGGTTTCAGCGGTGACCAGGGGAGCATTTGCACAGCTCCGGCTCGTGCGCCAGCTGCGCCCGTATCTTGGGAAGTCTGACTTGGCCACGGTGGTACACGCTCTGTCACATCCCGCATAGATTACTGCAACGCGCTCTACGTGGGGTTGCCCTTGAAGACTGCCCGGAAGCTTCAGATGGTCCAGCGCTCGGCAGCCAGGTTGCTAACAGGAGCGGCACTCAGGGAGCACACCACTCCTCTGTTGAGCCAGCTCCACTGGCTGCCAATTTGCTACCGGGCACAATTCAAGGTGCTGGCTTTAGCCTATAAAGCCCTACACGGTTCCGGCCCCACTTACCTCTCCGAACGCATCTCCACCTATGAACCGGCTAGGACGTTAAGATCGTCCGGGGAGGCCCTGCTCTCGGTCCCGCCAGCATCACAAGCGCGGTTGGCGGGGACGAGAGACAGGGCCTTCTCGGTGGTGGCCCCTCGGCTATGGAATGCCCTACCAGCGGACATCAGGTAGGCCCCTTCGTTACTGGTGTTTCGGAGGAGGGTGAAGACATGGCTCTTTGAACAGGCGTTCAGTTAATCATGCAACTACAACTAACTCAGGAAGACGGTGTACTGAACAAGGAACGGAAAAACGACGGTGAGAACGGGATCTGATTTTATTTGAGGCGTTGATGACGATATGTGTGTTGTCTGTGAATGTCTGTTATATATTGTCTATGTGTTTTTAGTGTAAACCGCATTGAGTCGCCACAAGGCTGATAAATGCGGTATACAAAAGAAGTAAATAAATAATAAATAAATAAATAAATAAGGAATAGAAGCCTATCCCAGCTCAGCACACTTGACTCTCTGCAGGTTTTGAAGTGTCCTTTGGGCACTCCGCTGTATTTATGGTGGAATCCCCCCAATGGAGGGTTATTTGTGAGTCTGAACAGCTCAGATTCCCCAACACTTTGCCTACCTGCTGCTCCAGGTGGTTCTCCTCGGTGCCTTCCAGGTACAAGGCCCGGATGTGGTTCTGCACGTCGCCATAGAACATGGCCTCCCAGAACTGGAGGTTGGTCCACACCAGGTGCTCCTGCACACAGCTGTACGCAAACTGTGTGATCCCGGGGCTGAGTTTCTGAGGGCGAGAAGGGAGCGGGCACCCTGAGCGGAGCAGGCAACAGGCCCTCCCTCCTACCTGCCCGAGACCCCAGCTCTGGGCACAGAACAGCCCCCCTCCCTGCCCCCTTCATCGATCAGCAGGAGCCCCCACTGTCCCCCCTCCCTCTACTCACTCGGCAAAATGCTGTGACCAAGGGCAGAAGGGCGGCGGCCACTCCATGCTCGTCTGCGGTGCTGCAGTCCTGAGAAGGGAAGGGCAGGCGAGGGGAGAGGTCAGCGGCCAGGCTGGGGTGGGCGGGCGGCCCCTGGGTCGGGGCTGCTGGGAACTGCCCATCGGGAAACAACTAATGCCACCGCCCCCCTGCCCCCCCCCCCCGGGCAGCCACGCACCTGCAGGCAGCAGTTCATCATCCGAACCACAAAGTCAAACTGCAGGTGGTCCAGGACGGCCCGGTTCTGCTGGACGTGGAGGTTCAGCTCTTGTGTCAGGCACTGCCGGGCTGGCCGGCTCTTCATGGCCCGCAGCACCGCCGGAAGGAGCTGCAAGGCATTGGCACACCGCACTCACTGCGAGGGAGGGAGGGCAGCCCCCCAGGACCCCATGCAGCACAAAGAGGCACCCCTCCCCCCCAGGGACCCAGTGGGAGGGGCTCAGCGGGCAAACAAGGGGGGCCTCCCAGGACCGGCCAGAAGAGCCATGGATAGAGGCCGCAGCCAGAGCGGCCACAAGAGGGTCAAGGCAGCGCCTCTGGACGGCTTTCAGATTCAGCATTGGGTATGTCATGGCCACCAGGGCTGCTGGGGGCCTTTGCCTTCCTGGCCCTTCTTCCAGCCCCAGTCCTGGAGCAGAAGGGAAGGGGAAGGGAGGGGTGCGCGCTGTGGTCTGCCTCTGGAAGGCCGCGGGAGAGCCACTGGGGGCCGTGGCGCATCCTCCTCCTCCTCCTCCTCCAAGAGAAAGGCACCCTTGCAGAGTACGCTCCACCCGCAGAGGAGACCTCCCTCAGAAATGGGCCCCACCTGTCAGGATTTATTACGTATGTGTTTTAAATGTGCTTCTTTGTATTGCAAATATGGATGCCACTGAGAACGGAAAATGCTTTTGCTGAAATGTTTAGAGTTGAGGCTGTGATTATGTGAACTTGAGAACTTGGGATAAGCTCTGTTCTGATGAGAACTTCAAGGGAGCTGCCAGCTTGAAGCTTGAGAAACAACTGCAAGGAGTGTTTTGGCTTTCGGCTTTACTGTCCCTTTCTGTATGTCGCTCGCTGAAGATGGAGGTATTAGCTGTGTGCTTAGTAAACTGAACTTTCTTTTGTAACCTAAGCTTCCAGAGTCCTTGTTTTGCAAAGCAGTGTCTGTCAGATCCAGCATTCCTTCCGTCACGTTACGCCTAAGCTTGGCCCTACCCACCCTTTTGGCCTCCAGCATCTTGCTCTCAAAGACGTAGGAGATGCAGTTCCGGACCACCTCCAGGCGACGGGCGCTGTTGGCCAGGACCAGGCCGTTGCGCTCCATGAGCGTCCCTGGGGAGGGGAGGGGAGGGGAGGGGAGGGGGGCAGAGAGAGAGAGAGAGACATGCCAGCCCCATTCAACGCTGAGCTACTCCATGCCACCCCTCCCTCTTTGGCACAGAGACTGGGGAAGGAGCAAGATCGGCCCCTGCTCTTGACCAGGCTGGCCCATCCATGGAGAGGGGCTGCAATGCCCAGAGACCAAATGGACTGCCCCACGGAGAAGAAAGAGAAGGGGCGGGAAGGGGAGGGGAGGGATCTGTCTTTGGGTGTTTGCTACCTCCCCGTCTGCCTCAGAAAAGCGGCAATGGGGCAACAGAGGGAGGGAAGGGGCTGAGGATGGGCGCCTGGGGATGGACTAAGCCCCCTCCCCGGTCATTCATTTCCTCTTCCCCTCCCCCTCCCTCTCTCTCTCTAGGCTGGTGGGCCCATTCAGGCACGATGCACCCCAAGGGCTTGCAGGGCAGGCACTGGGAAGAGCCCCATCCTGACTGGAGAGGGCCTGGAAATACCACGGAAAGGGCTGCCTGACCCCAACCCGCACCCGGCAGCGGTGGCAAAGCACGGAGTGCACGCAGCACCTACCGAGGGGGGGCCCAGATGGCACCAGGCACTTCCTCTCTGCCCGGACCACAGGGGGGGCCGTCTGCAGCTTGGCCGTGGCCTGGTCCACGATCCACTGGATGGTGCCCTCGTCCAGGCGCGGGAAAGGCCTCTGGTGGAGCCGCAGGTGGGAGCCCTCCGTGGGCCTTTGCACCTTGTGCATTGTCACGGCTGGGTAGGGGTTCTCCTGGGGGGGGGGAGCAAGGAAGAGGCCTGGAGGGGGCGCTGGGAGGGAACCGGGGCGGCAATCGCAGGCGGGAGGGGCCCGCTGACCCCACGGAGGCTCCTTCAGGCGGAAGAGAGCGCCGCCTTCGCAGCTCTCTCCCCAGGGAGCCCCAGGGGTCACCCAGTCCAACTCCTTCTGCCATAAACAAGGGCACAATGCAAGCCCTCCCAAGCCACCTCCATCCAGCCTGCTTGAAAACCTCCGGAAAGGGACTTGCTCAGGACGCCTCCCAGGCTGCCTCTGCTGCTGCCGCCACCATAGTCCTCATTGCTGTATTTACCCTTTGCCTTTCGCCAAGGCATGACAAGGCCTCTGGCTAAACGCTCCTGACTCTTTCACTCGCTGTGGGGCCTGGTTTTGCTCCCGCTGACCATTCTAGTTGCCCTCCAAAGGGCAGCCTGCCTTCCTTCCTTCCTTGCAAGGGGCTCCCAACCACCCTGCCTTCCACCCTTGACTTCTGGGGCAGACCCCACCCCACTCCCTCAGCTCCCCTTCTCCCTTTTCTCCTTCTCCACAACCACTTCAGCCCAGGACCTCAGCTGCAGCCTGCATTCCATGTTTCTCCTGGGACAGCTGACCCCCCCCCCCCGACCCCAACCTTCTGCTTCTCTCCTCGGGTGTCTTGTGCCAAGACATAGCTACAGCCATGCGGGGAATCCACTGCCCTAAACCTGCCCTCCTGGCAACGTTTTCTTCAGCAAATGTGGCCGGCAAGGCCTGGCTTCCTCAGGCGGCAGAGCTGGAGGCCGGGCACGCTGAAGGGAAAGGGCCGAGGAGGGGGCTGGGGGGAGCCGGGTGCTTGTGTGCACTCACGTTCTTATACAGTTGCTCCGCCAACTCCTTGATGTGCTGCAGGACGCGGACCTTGCTGCCTTCGTCGGCCTGCATCCGCTGGGCTTCGTTGGCCACGAGCTGAGGTGGCAGAGAGGAGAGGTTGGCGGCGGTCAAGGGGCCAGCCAGCCTCTGTCCAAGCCGCAGAGTGCAACCACAGCGCCCCCGGCACCCCTCACCTCATCAAAGACGTCCACCTCCCGATACGGCGGACCCCGCTCTGTCACGAAGCCGGCGAACGCCATGCCTTCCAGCACTTTGGGAAGGAAGTCATCTTCCACCAGCCCACGCTGCCCCAGGAAGGCGGCCTGCAGCCAGGAGGAGGGGGAGGGGGAGGAAGGGGAGGGGGAGGAGACTCCCATCAGGACCCTGCAGCCCCCCTGCAGGGAGCAGGCCAGGAATGGGCTCCTCAAGAGGCAGCCAGGTGACCAGGCACATGGGAGTGGTCAATGGCTGCCCAGGGCGAACAGAGGAGACCCTCCACTTTGCCCACTTTCAAGCACCACGTTGGACCAGTGTATTTTGTCAAGTGTATTTTGAAGGCCCTTCTACAGGTTCAGAGTCATTTCTCTGTTTCCCTCCACATCAGAACTGTTTGACTTCAGACAGAAAGGACCTTTTTGGGGCCCAGATCAGAGCAGAAGAACTGGGTTTGTGATACAGAAGAAGCACTGATTTGGGGGAACAAGAAGGAAGTGAACTGGGAATGGGATGGGGCAGGGGGCCGGGGGGGGGGGGGGTAGTGGCTGACTTAGGAGCCCCCCGTAACATCCAGAGCCCCCCCCCCCCATAGCATCTTTGATCATCTGGAGAGGCCCTGCTCACGCTCCAACCACCATCACAAGCGCAACTGGTGGGGACAAGGGAGAGAGCCTTCTTGGTGGTGGCCCCTCGACTCTGGAACTCACGCCCCAGGGACATTAGGCAAGCCCCAACTCTGGCAGTCTTTAGGAGGAGCCTGAAAATGTGGTTGTTCCAGTGTGCCTTCCCAGAATAAGGAAACTCTCAGCAATAGGTCCCTACGTGCACTTTAATAATGATTTAAGATTGTCTGCACATTTCTTTCCCCTCCAAAACCTCTATCCCAATTACATGTCACCTGTTCATGCCCAGGATTATTTTAACATTTTAATTATTACATTTGGCCCAGCCATAGGTTTTTAAATGTGTTGTGTTATTGTTAATGTTTTCTGCTTATTTTGCTTATGAGTTTATGTACTGTTTTTGTATTGTTGCTGTTATTGTTTATTGTTGTGTTGTGGGCTCGGCCTCATGCAAGCCTCACTGAGTCCCTTGGGAGATGATAGGGGGTACAAATGAAGTTTTATTATTATTATTATTATTATTATTATTTAGTCCTCCAGGGATGAAACTAGCGCTTGACCCTTTGCACTGCATTTGTGCCTCGTGCAAAGGCCTGTGAGGGAATTTCAATCCCTGTGGCTGTCAGTTAATTGGGAGGGGGACACGTCTGCACCAATTTTTTTGAGGAACAAAGGCTGACCGGTTCCTAAAGCGCAAGACGCCCTCCTTCCTCCGCCCAGCTGCCCAACCCAGGGAAGAGGGCCTGGGGGTCCCCTCGCTCCTCCCGCTGCCTCCGCTCTCACCTTATGGAAGCGGATGACAGGCTCGGGGTGGATGCGGATGATGTGGAGGCACCAGCGGTAGCCCTGGAGCAAGTGAGCAAACAGCCGGAGGAAGACGGCCCGGATCTCCTTGTCCTGCAGATGGGAAACGAGGGGCAAGCTTGTCAGGTCTTGAGAGCAGCCGGGGCCCAGAGGCTGTGGCCCTTGGCCCCAGAGGGACGGGAGGAGGCGCTCCCCGGGCCCCCCACCCAAGGAGGACTCTGCCTTTCCTTGCAAGGGCTTCTCAGGCCCACCGTCTCCATGGCACTGGCACAAGACCCGTGCAAATATGCCTGTGGGCTATATGCAGCATGCCAAAATCTACACCTGCACCCTCTTGCGTCAGGAAGGAGGTTTGCAGCCCCCCTTCCTTCTGTCAGGCTCCGTCCATCCGCTGCCAGGCGCTGCTGCCTCTCGTCTGCCACCCACAAAGGCTCCCCTTAGCGGCTGGGGGCCCCTGCCCCTTCCCCTCTCATCCTGTCCTCACTTGCAGAGCCTTCGTGGCCCCTGAAAGGAAGGGGCTGGCCAGCACGGACCCCCACCCTCGCTGCTTGCCCAGCCTACCTGCATCTTGAGGGAGGAGGCAGAGATGGTGGACGGCGGGAAGGCCAGGTCTGCAATTTCCAGCCCGGGGTCCAGGACCTGCACAAGAGGGAAGAGGCCTTGGCGGAACGGCGGTGTCCATCTGGGCAAGAGTGGCCCTTTGTTGGCTGCTCGGCAAACAGCCAATGAGAGGCCGTCCTGTAGCCTGACAGCAGCTCCCATCCTGGTTCACTGCCCCCTCCCCCTCTGCCAGCACCTCTCCCCCCTCCAAAAAAAAAAGATATTGTTGAGAAGGAGCGAGTGGAGCCGGGCGGATGTCTCACGTGTCATGCGCTTGGGTCTGAGTTCAAAAGGGATTCTATCACATTTCTCCATCAAGATCCACTGGTGTCGGGGCTTGATACTACAAGCGCTGAGGCCATAAGAGTCGCACCAGGGAGGGTGGAAGGAACTGCAGGGCGGAGGCCTGCCTGCTGGAGGGGGCGGGGGGGGGGGGGCTGCTGCAGAGCCCCTTGGACGATTGACCTGCTTAATGCCCCCCCCCCCAGCAAGTTTCAAAACCATTTCATCCCGCTGGCCTCTGGCCTGTTTCCAAGGGTGTGCGCTGAGGGGCCATGACCCTTCCTGAGAGATCCTCAGGTGCGACAGCAGAGGAGGAGGAGGAGGAATGGGTCTTGCCCGGGAGCCCCCTCCCAATCAGGGCGGCCCACCTGCCCCTCTCCTGAAGGAACAGCCAGCGTTCACTCGCCCGCCAAGAGGCGTTCCCTGACAGGAGGCGCGTTGAGGCAGCAAAGGGAGGCTCACCATGGAGAGAGCTTCGCGCGTACGATGCAGAAGCGGCTCAGGCAACAAAGAGATGTGGATGCACTCGGGCACCGTGACCGTCCCTCCATCCAGGTCGGCTATGATAACGTCCAGCTAGAAAGACCAATGATTACTCTCCTCCTCCTCCTCCTCATTTACACCCCACTTTTCTCCCAACAACAGGACTCAAGGGCTGTTCAACAGTGGAACTCTCTGCCTTGGGGTGTGGTGGAGGCCCCTTCTTTGGGGGCTTTTAAACAAAGGCTGGGTGGCCATCTATCGGGGGGGCTTTGGCTGTGCTCTCCCTGCCTGGCAGAAGGGGCTTGGGCTGGGTGGCCTTGGAGGGGTCTCTTCCCCCCCCCCTCCCGGGATGCCACGACCCAAGTGGCCCCTCCAGCGCCCTCCCCAGTCTCGGCCTGTCCTTGGGGGCCTGGGAAGGAGAAGGCAGAGCGAGAGGGCTGAGCCAGGTCCGGGCCAAGAGGAATCCCACCTCTGCCAAGGGGGCCACTTCCACTGGTAATTTCTCTCCTACTTTTCTAAGAGGCGAACGTGGCTCCGCACATGGAAGCCTTTCTTCGGAGGGGAAGGACTCCACCCCCTGCGCACTTCACTTGGCCCCTTGCGCAACCACAGGGTGCCTCTCCCCCCACCCAGAGGCTTAGTGCCGGGAAAGACACCCTTCCACTTTCCCCCCAAGTGCAGGGCAACCCATGCAGCCTCCTCGGGAGAAAGGGCAGCAAACGGTCGTCCGCATTTGTCCCTCGTCAAAGTCCGCCTCGTGGAGTGAGTGGGGGACACGGGCCTCTCCGCAAAGGGCAGGGCAGGAGGCCCCTCTTTCTTCGGCAGCCCCCCCTCGCAAGAACAGGTCCTCGCTCCAGGCCCGGAGGCCACCCCACCACCCCGCTTCCCTCGGGCCCCACACTCACCAGCTCCTGAGTCTCCGACTGGAAGTCAGAACTGACCCCGATGATGAAGGGGGTGGGCGTGCTGAGGACCTCCAGCAGCTGAGCCGGGAGGATGGGCACGTAGGTGAAGCTGCAACCCAGAAACCCGTCTCAGGAGGGGCCCTTGGGGAGGGGCCCTTCCTCAGCGCCAGGGAGGGGGGCGGGGTGGGGGAGGGGGAGTTGTAGGCCAAGACCCCTGGGGACCCACAGGTGGAGAACCACTGCTCTAGGGCGCCCCAGAAGCCACACTTTGCTGAAGTTTTCAATACTGTTGTGTTTTAATTTGTGTATATTTGAAATTCTGTGCTAACCCTTTTTTATGTTGAGCTGCTGAGTCCCCTTTGGGGAATTAAAGTGGAGTATACATATAATAATAATAATAATAACAGCAACAACTGCAACCCTTCTCACACAGCTTGGTTTGGCTTAAAGAAGGGAGGAAGGGAAGGGAAGGGAAGGGAAGGGAAGGAGGGAAGGGAAGGAGAAGGGAAGGAAAAGGGAAGGGAAGGGAAGGGAAGGGAAGGGAAGGGAAGGGAAGGGAAGGGAAGGGAAGGGGAAGGGAAGGAAGAAGAAATCTCATTTTCAGAGAAAAAGGAGGAGGGAGCCCTGGTCTGTTTGCAGGGGGGGGGGGCTGCAGACCACCTTTCTAACTCGTGTCAAGGCAGGGAGGCCATTGGCCTTACAGGCCGCAGGAAGGAATCTCCACTCACAGGCCCGGAGACACTGCAGAGGAGCTCCTGTTCCTGGACTCTATTGAGAAAGACTCAATCGAGGCCAGCAGGCGGCAAGCCGAGGGCCCGCCCCCCCCCCCCCCCCCCCCCCGCTCTTCCTCACCTGTACTTCAAGGGGAACATGAGGGCAAGGAGGGCCCGGCAGGCATCGGTCAGCCTCTGGTAGCTGCTGGACAGAAACAGGATCTTGTGCTCCGTGAGGGCCGCGCAGAAGAGGCACAGGACATTGGTGATTCCTGGAGAAAGGGAGTAGGCCAGCCACGTCATCCGCTCAGCTCAGGGCAGCCACCCTGCTCCAACCCAGGACGCCCTCCGCCCCACTGCTCTTGGGGGTCAGTACACCCCTTGGCCGCTGTGGCAGGCCCTCCCTCCCCCCCCCCCCCCCCCCCCCATCCTAGGCCAGGGGCTGCCCCAGAAGTTGCAGGCTTCCAGGGGGTTCTGGGGAAGGGGCAGAGCGATACAAGGCAAGGCAGGCTGCTGGCCCCACCGCCAGGGGCCTGACCCCGGTCTCACCAAGTTGTCGGAAGAGAAGGGCCACGCTGCAGTTGCTGATGGGAAGGGAGTCGTTGATGGGCGTCTGGATGACCTGCCTGTCGCCAGCCCCCAGGGAGATGGTCCTCTGCAAGAGAGAAGCCACAAGCCCCGCGGCCAGGGCTCAGCAAGGGAAGCCAGGCGGCCAGCCAGGCGGTCGTACTCCGGAGCTGCCTTCCAGGGACCCGGCCCTGCCCTGCCTCTCCTCAGGGGCTCGGGCACACCCCTCTCCCCTCCCCTCTGGCCGCACTGAGCAGAGGTGCCCTGCCTCTCCTGCCTGCTGCCTTCAAAGACTCTCTTGCCTGGTCAATGGAGCGCTTGCACAGGAGGAGGGGAGGGGGGAAGAGAGGCCCACGGACAGAAGGACAGACGGACAGAAGGACATACAGGCGCCCTAGTCTCTGGCTGGAGTGGAAGCAGCAAAGACCCTCCCTCCCTCACTCCCTGAGACAGGGGAGACCCCTCTGCCTGCCACCCCCACCTCTCTCCCTGCTTTCATAGGCTCACAGAGTCAGCAGAGGTCACCAAGTCCACCCGGTCCCCTTTCCTCTCTCTCACTGCTTCACTGACCACAAAGGACAGACACAGGCACACCGAGGGAACAGAGAGCTGCACACAGCCCGCCCTCCCTTGAGACTGCGGGACAGACAGACAGACAGACGGACGGACGGGAGCCTCTCTGGCCCCCCACAGCCCCCTCCGCCTCGCTGCCCCCCAGGAGAGAAAAGGTGTGCGTACCGCTCCTCCTTCGTCCTCCGTGTCAGGCTGAGATAGATAGAGACAGACAGAAACAGCACAGTCAATTAGAAACAGCGCAGGCGGCAGCGGGCCGGGCGAGAGGCAGAGGAGAGCGCAAGAGCAGGACGGCAAGCAACGGCATAAGGAAGGCAGCGAAGGCAGCGATGGCGGAGGGGAGGGAGGAGGAGAGGAGGGTGCCGGGCCTTGACACAGCACAAAAGGACACGCACCGGGGGAGGGGGGGGAGGGAGGCAGACCGGCAAGCGTTGGGCCGCCCACATGAGCCACAACGGTCCTTCCTGGCACACCTCCTGCCCGCCAGTATCTGCCTCCCGTTAGGCGTCCAAGCGTGCTCTCCCATGCACACGCAGGGCCAGGGGAGGAGTCGGGGGGGGGGGTCTTCTGGGTGGCTGAGGAGCGGGTGGGCAAGCAGGAATAGCCCTGCCACTGTCCAGCCGAGGAAGGTGAGGGTAAGGCCACACAAGAGCAGGCACACAACACAAACCGCCACCAGGAGCCCTTTGGCGGAGGCCTGTCTGGCTTCCAAAGCGGGCCCAGCGGCAGCTGCACAAAACCCTCAACCCAAGAGGAGGGGCTTGCTGCAGCCGGGGGGGAGTGGCTGGGCTGTCCTGAGAGACCGCGAGAGCGAGCAAGCCCCTCGCCAGACCCTCCCCCAGCCCCCCAGCCCAGATGGTCTGGAGGCGGCCCCCCAAAGCCCGGGCAACCGGTGGGAAGCAGGGGCACCATTGGACCCCTGGCCAGGCGCCCCATTCCTGGGTCACTGGAAGGAAGCAGGGCCTCACCTGGGAGCCCCCCGTGATGGGGATGGTGCAGGTCAGCAGGTTCCCGATGACAGTCTCCAAGGAGGTGCTCAGCCCATCCACGTAGATGGTGTAGACCAGGCCCAGGCAGTTCTGCGGGAGAGAGAGAGAGACACAGTCACCCCCAGCCCAGGCACCTCCGGGGATGGAGGGGCCAGTCCTGAGCCACTGCTGGGGGGGAGTGGGAGGGGCCCCGCCGAGCCCACTTGGCCTTGGGTAGAGAAGAGCCTCTTCCCCTCCAGCCAGGGCTCTGCATTCCCCGCCCCAAGAAGGGTTTTGCCTCTGGCAGGGATCAGCCTCCCTCACTGACACCCCCCCCCCCCCCCGCCTTTCCCAGGACACATGTTCATGCGACTCTTTCTGGGCCTTTCACAGCCTTCACTGTCCCACTCCTGAGTCCAGCCACAACAGCCCCCCCCCACCCCACCCCCAGCCCCCGGCAGCACCTACCCGGAAAACGTCTGCATGGTCCAGCCGGGAGACAAGCACCAAACTTTTGGGGGCAAAGAGCTGCGCCGGCTGGACTGGGGCGGCCACTTCCTCCTCTTCATCCTCCTCCTCCTCCTCCTCCTTCCGCAAACGACTCTGAAGCTGCCGGAGAAAAGGCTCCGCTGCCCCCTCAAGCGCCTCTGCCAGCTACGCTTCGGGGGCAAGGCCTCCCCACTGGAGACGCGGTGGAGTGCGGTTCCCTCAGGGAGCCTGCAGCCCCCCTTCCCTCCCATGGGGCACCCCCCCTTCCCGCCCCATCCCACTGTTACCTGGGACCTCTCAACGGCCTCCCAAAAAGTGAAGCAGGCACAGTAATGGCGCTCCGAATTGATGTCCGTCAGGACTGCGATGAAGAAGGTGGGGGGCTTCCTCTCACGGAAGAGCTGCCACCCGCTCGGCTGGCAGAACTGCAAGGGAGTCGGTTGGACTGGCATCAATCAATCAATCCGGGCAGGGGCTATCCCTCCACGTCCCTATGCCCTCTCCAAGGGAAGGGGAGGGGGAGGGAAGGGGGGACCCAGCCCACCCCCTTCACTCAAGGGAAGCACATGGCAGGCAGGCAGGCCTTCCCACTTTGCCGTCTTCCCAGGTGTCAGGAAAGGAAGGCCTCTCCCTCCCCTCCCACCCTCCATCCGAGCGCAGGGACAGAAGGGCCCCCTCCCAACCCACATCCTCCTCGGGCCTCTCTTCCTTTTCGCACAAGACGGCACTCAGGCTGCCTGCAGCCCTTTTGGGGATTTCAGGTGGGCGAGCTGTGCCATCACAGCCAAAATATTAGGAGAACCCACGCAGAAGTGAGTCAGGCCTGTCACACACAAGGCCCAAGCGAAAGACACGCAGAGAAGCACTCCCCCCTCGTGCGTGCAAGAGTGCCTGTATGCGCATTTGGGATGGGGGGGGGTGGGCTCCTCTGCTTAGGCCCCCCCAAGCCCTGGCCTCGCTCTGCACAGAGGCCCAAAGAGGAACTCCCCAACCCCCCCGACCCTGCTCTTTCCCACTGTTCCTGTTCCCAGAGCCCTGAGCCCCCCAGCTGTGTGCCCACCCAAAGGCCCCCCGTGCTCTCTGCCCCCCCCAGGCCAGCAGCCAGGCCACTCACCAGCTCAATGCCCTGTGGGAAAGGGTTGTCTTCCCAATCCTTCTCTGGAAAGCGCTGAAGTATCTGTCCCTGGCCATCGCCATTCCCTGCAGTCAAGGAGGAAAGCAATGTGTGTCGGACCGCTCCCTGCACCCTCTGCTGCCCCCCCATGGCTCCCCTTGGGGGGGGCGCTCAGCATTGGGGTCTAGCCCAGCGGGACCAGCAAGGGGAGGAGGGGACCCCCCCTTAAGGCTGTGGTGCTCTCTCAACCTGTGGGTCCCCAGGTGTTTTGGCCGGCAACTCCCAGAAATCCCACCCAGTATACTAAACGGCAGCAGCTTCTTGACAAAATGGGGTTGGACTGGATGGCCCACGGGGTCTCTTCCAACTCTAGGATTCTCTGTTAGGATTTCTGGGAGTGGAAGGCCAAAACATGCGGGGACCCACAGGCTGAGAACCATTGCCTCAAGGGCTCGCTAGCCCTTCTCCCCCTCCATGCAGGGGCCAGAGGAAGCCGGGGGGTTCTGGCTACTCAGTTACAGAGCGGGGCCTCGGCCCTGGACCCTGGCCCTGACCACACCCCACCTTCACTCATTGTGAACCGAGCGTGGGGTGCAACGCCTCCCCCTGCCCCGCTGTGTCTTGGCCCTTGGTGGGGAGTTTGAGCGCACAGGGAAAGCCACAGAGGGAATAAAAACAGGCTGTTCACAAGGCCAGATTTCTCCAGATAGGGTCAGTAGTGTTGCCACTTTGAAACGTTACTTCATCTGGTGTGCCAACTGATGAAACCAGCTCTCCCATATCAAGACATTTCCACCTGTCTCCTATGCAAAAAGGAACCTTTGTTAACCTGAAATAAGCCAATTTGTGTCTCTTTGTGAAGAGAAAAAGGGGGGTATAAATAAACATACTAACTACTACTGCTTCTTCTTATTATTATTATTGTTATTGTTGTTGTTATTATTATTATTATTATTATTATTATTATTATTATTATTATTATTATTACCATCCCTTTTGGATTTCCTGACGTGGCTCCTGGGAATCTGCCCTCTAATGCCAGAGCCGGGCTTTCTCTTCAGCATCCCTTCTGTTTCTACCTCACTTCACGGAGCCTTAAGCCAACCCGTCTTTGCCCCCGGGCCTTCCGCCCCGCTGCCCGTTGGTGGATCAGTCCCTGCAGAGGTCCGTGGCAGTGGTGGGCCCTTCCGGGGGTGGCCTGCAATTCCCAGCTGGCATCAGGGCGGCGGTTCAGGCGTCTCCCAATGAAGGGCAAGGCTCAGTGCCTGGGCCTCACCTGGCCACATGTCCACCTACGAGGACAGCAACACCAGCTGTATCTGCAGGCCCAGCAAAGGGCCTTTTGGCCTCCGCAGACCCCAAACAGAGAGAGAGAGAGAGAGAGAGTGGCCCACTGGGCTGGGAGAACTATTTTGGGCATCCAGCTGGCTCCCACCAGGACAGCTCTCCTCCCCAGAGAACCACAGCTCTATTTTGAGGCACAAACCAGCCATCGATGGTGCTATTTATGGTCCCTCCGGCCCACCATAGACACAGCTCCCCTGCTATTTGCCAAACTGCTGCTTGCTTGAGCTCCGTCCGGCCCCTCCCGGCCGGCCAACAGGGGGAAATCACAGCTGGTCAGTTCCAGCCGCCAGCCGCTGAGATTTGGCAGCAGAGGAGGTTGCAGGCCATCCCTTTATCCGGAACACGCAGGGCCTGTGAGTTACATATGTCGGGGCCAGCATCCGAGGGAGCACACGCGAGCACTGGGGGCGAGGGCACGAGGCAGCGGCCGGGGGAGGCAGGCGGCCACAAGGCCTCGGTCGGGGCCGTTGGGGGAGAGACAAAGGGAGGCCACGGGGACTGGGGGCAATGTTTACGTTAGGCGCCTTATGGAGGTGAGGGTTGCTTTGCAGCCTCAGCTGACCACGGCAGTTAGTAGAAAGACAATCCCTGAACCACTGACTACAGAATCCTAGAGTTGGAAAGGACCCCCAAGGGCTATCCAGCCCAACCCCCTTCATTCCGCCAAGCAGGAAGGCAACCAGCCAAGCCCTCCCGACAGATGGAAGGAGACTCCACCACAGTGTTGTTGATGGAAGAATGAATGAATGAATACATCAAAAGATTTGAAAGGAACCCCCCCCCCAGGCCATCCTGCCCGACCTCCTTCTTTCTGCCAAGCAGGAAGACACCCTCCAAGCCCTCCTGACAGATGGCCACCTAGATTCTGCTTGTAAAACTGCAGAGAAAGAAGGAGGGTCCCAGGCAGAAGCATATTCTGCTGACTGAAAGGAGCACATACACAGGCAAATCCACACACAGGGTTACATTGCACTTTCAGGAGGGACTTTATGATGCAATATGGAAATTGACTATAAATATTTCAAGAGCTGTCAGAGAGATTTCTGTTCCCCTTCATGAGAAACAACCAGTCTTGGCTTCACTGCAAAGTGTTCTTGAGGGGAATGGCCACGAAATGCCCCACGGTCCCCCCAGCTCCTTCTCCTCCTGGGGCTGCCACTGGCCAGAGGGGGGCACATGGGCCCCGACCCAAGGCAAGGGCCAGTGCAGCCCCCCTTGCCTCCCGGTGTATTGCTACAGCACAGAAGCAGGCGGGGAGAGGGGGGGGCAGCCCTGTCGCAGGGAAAGTGAAGAGAATAAAACAGAATAACTTATTGTAATTCTACCTTGTGCAACAAAAATAAAAGCCAGCCCTGGAGGCAACCTCCCTTCCATTTTGAGGACTCTGCTGCCTTTTTCAAACAGGAGGCCCCAGACACATGTAAACATATGCACACACGCAAGCAAGCCGAGTGCCCCTTCATGCTCCTTTGCCCTGTGGGAGGGGAGCCTGCAAACCCAGCAACGATGGACTGACCTGTCCCTTTCTCTTTCAAATCCAACCCCCCTTCCCTATGTGGGGCTGCCCAGACACAATGCACCCCACTTTGCCAGGCCTGCCATCATCACATCCCCACATATGCAAATGCACATCTGAGGAGGGTTCCAGCCTCTGCCCCCCCCCTCCCCAGGAGGAGCATCCCGTGTCAGCAGCAGCAGACAATGCCCGGCCTGTGTCCTGTCCATCCGTCCACATCCCCCCTCCCTCTCCCGGCCTGGCCACAGGGGCAGCGGACCTCCCGAAGGACAGGAGAACAAGGAGGGCACTGTGCCTAGGGCTGTGGAGGGCCAGGCTTGGCTGTGTGCAAAAGAGGGGCTGCCATCTTGCCTGGGTCTCCCGCTCAAGGCTCTATGGGTCAGCTCCTCTCCAGCAGCCCCTTCCATGCACCAAGGCTTATTATACAGCCATAGCCCCAATGCAACTTTTCTTTTTCCTTTCTTCTTTTTGAAAGCCAACACAGAGAACACACCAAGTGCAATGGTTATGTTTTTAGGGAAAACTCAGAAGTTGAGCATCAATAACAAAAAGGCCAGGCAGCCCAGTGCAGGAAGAATTGTGTGTATGTGAGAAGGCTCAAGCCTCAGGGGCGCTTTGATGGTGCTTTTCCAGCATGGCAGGGGGTTGGGCCAGATGGCCCATGTGGTCCTTCCAAGGCTATGATTCTATGAATAAGGCCTCCTGGGACCCCTGTCCCTTCAGCCTCCCGGCAACGAGCCACGGATAACGCGTCTCCTCCTCCGGCCAGGAAACATGCACCATAACATTTCACAACAGCCTCACTCACAATCAAAAACGACAACATTAACCTCAGCCCCAAAGGAAGCCGCAAGTGGATGCCATCAAAACAAATTGGTTACAAGAGATATCTAAAATCAAGAATACAATGAGATCCAACTCTTTTTTTACTGGGACTTGCAAACCATGACCTTCCAAGCCAGGACTTATATGATTACTACAGCAGGACTACTCTATACCCGGGGGGGGGGGGGGGGGGGGGGGGGGGGGGGGGGGGACGGGACGGGGGGACGGGGACAGGACTAAAAGACTTCCCCTAAAAGAAAAAACTGGATTACATTTTTTTTAGATAGAACTGGCAGAAAGGGGAGGCCTGCTCCCTGTGCCCCAGAGAGACAGACCAGGCCCCAGGGTGTGAAGTTACAGGACAGATCTCAACTGCCCACGAGAAGGGACCTCTTGACAGCCAGGGCTGCCTTGCCATGGGCCCACCTGCCTCAGGACGAGGGGTCTCCCCCTTCTCTGGCTGCTTCAGCAGGAAAGAAGCCGGGCAGCTCCCTGCTGTGGGGGTCCTGCGTGGAGCAGGATGGGGTGGGGCCCAATGGCCTCGAGGGAGCCCCTTCCAACTTCAAGTTGTTGACTGTAGCTTTAGGCTCCTCCTCACACAGCAAAGGACCGCTACCCGTCTTGGTTTGGGGCCATTTTGGGTGAGTCATTCCATAACCTTGAGTGTGGGAAGACAAGCAAGAGCAGATGTCCCCATTCTTCACCACAAGGGCTTGTGAAGAAAACCCAGGGCGGGTGCCTGAGTCAATCCGATACATCCTCAAGGAAGAATCACTGTAACAAAATCCCCCGTCTTCATTTGGCAGCTCGGGCCCACGGCTTCACCTGGGAATTGCAGCCTGGTCAACCGGGGGCAAGGAGCTTCCGCCGAAGACGGCATCGTCTCAGACCACGGCCAGGGAGCCTCTCTTCCTGCACCCACCAATGGCGGCCCTGGGAAGGTTCACTTGCTGGGTTCAAGCAGCCGGAGGAGAAACCAACAGCTGAGCAGGAGGAGGAGGCAGGCGGGGGGGGGGGGGGGGTCCACCAACAGAACCCGCACCTAGCACTGCAGTGAGGGCTAGAACTCAGGAGTGCGAGGCCCTTTCCCCAGAGCGGGGGGTCCTTGTAGTAAGGGGCTTTCAGCAGGACAGGGAAAGGGGAACAAGTGGCTCGGGGCAGCTCTCCCCCTTCTCTCGCCAGGATGACCGCAGCCCTGGGCGCAAGGCAGCTCTCCGTCCATCACGGCACTCACAGACCTCCCTTCCACACCAAAAAAGGAGGATGAGGATGCTCCTGGAAAACCAGAGGAGTGGCGCTTCTACACAGGTTGTAGCTCCACAGACAGGAGCTAACTTCAGCCCTCTCTCCAGGTGCTTTGGACTTCAGCTCCCACAATTCCTTACAGCCGGCAGGAGGGCCGAAGCTTGCCCATGCCTGTTGCACCCCCTGGCCTCCACCTGCATGGTTTGTTGCAATGAAAAAACTGTTTTTCAAAACCAGACGTGACCCCCAGAGTTGCTTCGTTGCTGAGGTTGTTTCCTGCCCTCTTTGGCTGCATGTCCAGCCCACGGAGAGCCCTGCGGGGAGGGCGCTGGCCTCCTGGCCTCCTGACATTGCTGCTTCCGGAGCCACACAGTGGCTGTTGCAGCCGGAGCACTCACTCCCCAAGGAGGAAAGCCCACCAAAGAGATGGCAATTTGCTTCAGCGTCAACACTCCCATTAAAACTGAACATATTGATAAGAACACTGCTCCTGCATACAAAAGAATGGAGCCAAAACATCCAGCCTTCCCAAAAGCAGCAGCTCTAGTGTGGCCACATTAACCGCACAAGCCAACGCGGCTGACCCAACAGGCCTGCCGTTCTCTGTTGCCAACAAGTGCTGCTTCTGGGCGGCTTTTGGGTCGGGGCCTGGCAGCACCTGGTCTTTGTGCAAACAGAAAACCCAGAAAGCTCATCACCATTCCGATAGATTGAAACATGAAACATCTTCAACCTGCAACCCTTCGGCTGTTTGGGCCCCCAACTCCCGGAAGCCCTAGCCAGGTTGTTCAATGGTTAGGAATTCTGGGAGTTGGAGGCCCAACCAGTTGGAGGGCCACGCTTTGAAGAAGTCTGAGCTACAACCTACAGAGTACGAGGGCCGTGGCTTGCCATTTCAATCCAATCCAATCCAATAAACCTTTACTGGAATATAAAACAAGACAGTATACAGTATAAATTACAGTAGGAAACTTCACATTTGTTGCAATTTACAGACTTCATTCAGGAATCTGGCCAAAGAAAGGTAATTGTTAAAATCCTGGCAGTTTAAAAGCATAATTACTTGGTCTGGGTCTGTATGGTTTTTCACAGAATCTATAACTTGTAGTAAGATCATCTGGGGAGGCCCTGCTCTCTGTCCCGCCTGCATCACAGATGCGCTTGGTGGGGACGAGAGACAGGGACTTCCCAGTGGTGGCCCCTCGGCTGTGGAACACCCTGCCTGCAAATATCAGATCGGCCCCCTCCCTGCTGGCGTTTCAGAGGAAAGTGAAGACCTGTCTGTTCGAAGAAGCATTTGATTAAACAGTGTAATTGAACATAGGAATACGGAATAATGGATGATGAGACTGGATTCTGATGTTACTGTTGAGGCGCTAATGATTGTTATATGGATGTTTAATGATTTATGTTACAATTGTTTTTAATTGCCCTATACTTGTCTCGTGTTGTTTTGTATTGATGTTGTTCACCGCTTTGAGTCGCCTGAGGGCTGAGAAAAGCGGTATAGAAATAAACAAACAAATAAATAAATAGTAGCAAGCTAGGGCCGTGGCCTGCAAGGAATGAGACTCCTTGGCATCATAAAGCTTTCTGGCCTCGCAAAGCCAAATTTTAATGGTTACAGAAACCGAAGGAGCCCGTTGTTTGCTCAGGAAACACATAGACTGACAAAGCGGGAGCTCGCTTTGGCCTCTCCATCCTCGGCGGGGAAGCCAGGGGGAGCAGCAAGAAGCGAGTGCCGCCACGGTGGGCCTGGGGGTCCCGCCTGCCAGGCTGGCTCCAGTGAAGGGGGCCGTGGCCTGTCCAATGCCCACCCCCAGCCAGGACCGTGGGAACAAGAGGGCCCTTCCGGAGAAGAACAACAACATCAAGAAGTGGGGCAGAGGCCCGGAACGGCGCTTGAGGCCTCTCCTCCTCCTCCTCCTCCCTCGCCTGGCCCCACAGCAGAGGAAGCCTCTCTCGTTCACTCACACGTACAGGCACACACAGCGCCCACCGCTTCTGCAATTGCTGCTTCTTGTGGTTCGTCTGCCGCTCCGCCCACTTCCCACCCGCTGGCTGGCCCTCCTCTCCTTCCTTCCTGCCTGCCTTCCCCGGCAAAACCTCAACCTGTCAGCAACCTGTCAGTTTGCCTTGCACTGGCATTTACTCGTCACAGGCCTACGCAAAGGAGCCCAGAGCGGTAGAACAGTCCCCAAGCCCCCCCCCCATCCCGGGGAAGCAGGCACAGTGATGGGGGGGGGGAGGGGAAGGGGCAAGGGCCCCAATCCCACCACTCTTCCCAGTCAGTTGGCCAGAAGGCCCACGGGAACCCAGTCAGAGACACCGGCTCCTGCCAGGCCAGCTTCCCCCATTTGCTGCTCAATGGCAAGACTGCATGTTTTCATCACAGTGACACGGCTGCCCCACACAAGGTACTCAAAGGCATCAGAAGCACGAGCATGGTGAAAACCAGGGCAAATCCCCCCAGGCCAACTCTGCGCATCCAGAGTCGGGAGCACTGCTGGGGGAGACGGGCTCCCAGGGGGGCCCCAAAGGGCGGTCCAGAGACAGGAAGAAGCCCTGCGGCTCCTCTGAAGGCCGGGCCCCGATCCCTGTCATGGTCCTCCCCCCCCCCCCCAATGACTCTGAGGAGAGCCGCACCACTGCCTTCTGCTTTGGGGAACCAGCAAGTGAGAGGCAGATCCCCCCACCCCCCGCCCTGTCTCTTTTTTCCCGCGCCTCTGTCACCCGTCCCAATGTGAAGTCTTGGCTCTGCCGCAGAGAGAGAGAGTGAGAGCGCAGCAGCCTATGAGTCAGGAAGCCCAAATGCCAGAGAAGCCACAGCAGATGCCGAGCAACACAGGGCCAGGAAGGACCGCAGGGGGAGGGGGTTGGGAGGAGAGGGAGATGGGGGGGGGCGGGGGAAAGGGTGGCCTTGAGCATGCTGGCTCCATTCTGGTCATCAGCCTCAGGGGCACAACCTGGGGATCACAACCAGATACAGTGAAGACACTTGCCCTTGCGCTGTGCTACTCTGCTGCTGAGTATGCATGCCCAGTGTGGAACACATCTCACCACGCTCAAACAGTGGATGTGGCTCTGAATGAGACATGCTGCATTATCACGGGGTGCCTGCGCCCTACACCACTGGAGAAATTACACTGCTTAGCCGGTATTGCACCACCTGACATCCGCTGGGAAGTGGCAGCCAATAGTGAAAGGACCAAGGCAGAGACATCCAGCTCATCCCCTGTATGGGTACCAGCCAGCACGTCAACGACTTAAATCAAGACATAGTTTTCTAAGATCTACAGAGACACTCGCTGGAACACCTCAGCAAGTGAGAGTCCAAAAGTGGCAGGCTCAAACCCAGAACCTCAACCAATGGCTGAGACCAGATGAGAGACTCCCCCCTGGCCACACAGAAGACTGGGCGACTTGGAAGGCTCTGAACAGACCGCGCTCTGGCACCACGAGATGCAGAGCCAACCTCAAGAAATGGGGCCACCAAGTGGAGTCCACGACATGCGACTGCGGAGAAGAGCCAACCACTGACCACTTGCTGCAATGCAACCTGATCCTGCCACATGATGCACCAGGGAGGACCTTCTTGCGGCAACACCAGAGGCGGCACTCCAAGGGGCCAGAGACTGGTCAAAGGACATTTAACGAACTACCAAACTCACACATTTTGTATTTTGTGTGTTTGCTTTGTTCTGTTAGAAATGTAATATAGTTTGACTGGTTGTCGTGACAGGACAAATCAATAGGGGCGACTCTGGCACCCGCCGTCCTAGGCTGGCCCCACACTGCCCTGCACCCCAGGATCGGGACCCAGACGACTGCCTGCCTTGAACTGGAGGAGAGGAGTCTGCACTTGCCATGGGGAGCTGCGGGAGATGGAGCCCGGCCACTGGGCTGAAGGGGGGTCCCCCGTGCTCTGGGGCAGGCCTGGGCCCCCCTCCCCCTTCGGAGTGTTTTGGAGTCCAGCCCCTGCCTGCCGGGTGCGAGGAACTGTGGGAGTTGTAGTCCAGAGGGCCCAGTCCTGCTCCCCCGCCGCCCGCCCAAGCCCACCCCTGGCTCGCTCACCGCGCTTCCCCGGGGAGAAGGCCACGACCACGAAGTAGTCTGCGAGGCGGGCCATGTCGGCGGCGGCGGCGGCGCTGCTGGCTGGAAGGAAGGAAGGAAGGGGATTCCTGGGCTCCTCTCTCTCTGCTTCCGGGGTGGCTGGCTGAGCTGAGCTGGGCTGGGCTGGGTGGGGGCGCCGCTCCGCCGCTGCCTCATGGCCGCCCCTCGGCCGCGCGCTCCTTCCCCGCCGATGCCTCTCGGCCGCGCAGCCCCTCGCCCGTCCCCACCGCCGCCGTCGCCGCCCTTGTCCTCCTCGTCCGGGCCGCCCCCTCACTCCACGGCAGCAGCACCAGCAGCAGCAGCAGCGCCGCCGCCATCTTGCCTGGGCGGCAGGACCCAGCCCGGCCTCTCGGGGCGCCACTGCGCAGGCGCGCCGCGGGGACAGCCAATGGGCGGCGGCTCCGGGCCCCAGCGCGCCCTCATTGGCCCGCCGCGCCTTCCCTTCCGGCCTGCAGGGCCCGCCCCGCGGAAGCAGGGCGGGGCCGGGTAGGGAGGAGGAGGAGGGGGCGGGGCCAGGGAGGGGGGCGGGGCCAGGGAGGGGGCAACCTGGGCGGAGCCTTCTGCTTAGTTCTTGTTTGTGGTTTCATGTTGCTTTCACTGTTTTTAATTTGCTGTAGGTTTTGCATTGTTATGTTGTGCGTTGAGGCCTTGGCCTTCGTCAGGAGATGGCTTCTGTTGTTCCTTCGTGTTCCGTCGCCTCCGACTCTTCTTCGTGACCTCCTGGGCCAGCCCACGCCAGAGCTCCCTGTCGGCCGGCACCACCCCCAGCGTCTCCTTCCAGGTCGGTCCAGTCCCTTCAAGGGTGCCCTCCATCCACGAGAATGGTTTTATAGGATGTCTTATATGATGTGCTATGTACTGGTGGTTTGATTGTTTGAACTGTGATCATTGCTAGTTTTAACCATGGTTTTGTATCTTATGTGTAATTTGTACAGGCATCGAATTGTGCCTTGCTTTTGTAAGCCGCCCTGAGTCCTCCTTCTTTCGGGGGTTGAGAAGGGCGGGGTAAAAGCACCCGAAATAAATGAACAAATAAAATCTTGCCCTTGGGCGGCCCCTCTTCCTTTTGCCTTCCACTTTCCCCAGCATCATTCCCTTCTCTAGGCTTGGCTGTCTCCTCATGATGTGGCATTCAAAGGACTTCCGCTTTCCCTCTACTCTCCTTCCCTCCATCAGGAGATGCTAGCGGGGTACAAATAAAGTTAACAATAATAATAATAATAATAATCTTGCCGCTGAGTTAGGGTTCCTAACACTGGCTCTCATGCCTATATAGAATAGTAATAATCTAGAGTTCCTGTCATACTGGCCCTCATGAATAATATACAGTCCCCAAAACTGGCTTTCATGCCTATATGCAATGTTAATATTATTAATAATACTGTCATGAAAACTTTTGAATATCTTTGAAGCACGGGTTCTTTTTACTGCAATTTTCAGTGTGGGAGGGTATATCCAAACTTACAGGACAACATTTTTACACAAAGAACAATATTAGGCATACATGTTGGCGCGTGTAAGAAATCAGTTAGTGTGTGTGTGTAAAATAAGATGCACAATTGGTTAGACTATGCATGGGGAGCTAGCTGAGCCTGGGACTTTTGGCTACAGTTACAGGTGCTTGCAGAGAGATTGAGAGAGAAGTTTGAAGTGTGTTCTTGCTTCATGAGCTGCTGGAGGAAGATTTTCTACATGGACAAAGAAACCATTTTAAATCTTTCTATGAGTTAATGCGACTGATCACATGATTGTACATATGTTGTTCTGAATTACAAAGTGTAAATTACTTCTTCTTTATTGATCATCTATGTGGCATATTTTCTTTCTCTGGCAAGACAGTGTGTGGACTGATCAAACGTGAACTCACATTGTTTACGCCACAAGACAGACATACAGATTCTATGTAACTACATTGGATTCACAACCTACAGTTACATTGGCTAACAAAACGGGTAGGGGGGTACACTTTTACTCAGCATTCACTCACATATAAACATTCGGTCGTCCTCATGCATACATCACCATTTCGCCATTCTTTCGCCATAAAGAACACCTGCTTTTAGACCGGACCCTGCTTTCCCTGCAGCCTGCCAACGCGCAGTTCCAAAACTTCCACAATGCCAAAAAAAGAACATGACTCTAAAACTGCAGTCTTTTCTCTTCCCTTGTGTACAGAATCCTCCTTTCCCCAGAGCAGGCCTGACACTCTCCAAAGGGACACCATCACTTTCCATAAAGCATGGCGGGTGAACAGCTTGCTGCCTGTCAAACTTTTTGACAAACTGTAATAAGGGGGTGCTTTGAATGCAATTTTCCTGCTTCTGGGCAGAATGGGGTTGGACTGGGTGGCCCAGGAGGTCTCTTCCAACTCAAGGATTCCAAGGTCCTTCACATAGCAACACTTTGCTGATGTTTTCCCAAAGTTGGAAATTACTGAGAGGTTGTTTGGCCAGCTTGAAACACCCTGGCTTCATCCCAGTTCCCTGGGATGCAGATGTGGACATAACAGGCTTTCCTTCTCAAGGAGCCTTGTTTGCTTCCTTCTTAACATTACACACATTTCCTTTACTTAAAAGAGCCAGTGTCTCTGATTAATGTAAACATGTTGCTTTCCCCAACAGTTCTTATCAATGTCAGCCATTTACTGTGGCAGGTCCACCATTTCAGTTCTCATTAGCATTGCACCTACCTCCAAAAACCTCCACATATTAACTGTCCAGTTCAGCACTTTTTAATATTTGTCCATTACATTTGGCCCGGCCTTTAGGTTTTAAATGCGTCATGGTGTCATTGTTTTTAGTGTTTTATTGTTTGCTTGATGTTTTATTATTTGCTTATGAGTTTTATTGTTGTATTTGTATGCTGTTGTTGTTGGTGGCCTTGGCCTTGTAAGCCGCATCGAGTCCTTTGGGAGATTTTGCGGGGGTATAAATAAAGATAATAATAATAATAATAATAATAATAATCACAGGGTTTTCTTACAAGCTTTGTTTTACTTCTAAGGTAATGTATTTTTATTTTATTTCGGAGCCAAAACTGTGCTTCGACATTCATCCCCTTCTGCCACCATCCAACCCGATGGTCTGTGTCCCTCTTAGCATGATACAGGGGTACACCCGGCCACTCCCTGCAGCTCAGGGCACCGCGAGGAAGACGGAGAGCGACGCCCGTGATGAGCTCCTGCTGTTGTGGTTGTCGTGGTACCGCCTGGAATGTGGCCTGCTCCGCAGGGGATCGAGGCGCCCCAGGAAACACATCACACAATCCAAACGGAAAACAAAAATACTACGATTTCAAGCACGATCAATGTCGGTGGGAATAAAGTAAAAAATTTTCGATTTTTCCATGGAAGACTTTCGGGGTGTTGGTGAGCGCGACAATATTAATATTTATCTTGCTTTATTCTATACCGCCTTTTTCTATAAGCCCTCAGGCGACAAAGCGGGGGAGCAACCCATACAAAACACATCCAAAACAAAGAACGCCAACAGTTAAAAAACCATTACGACATAAATCATTAACATCCGCTTATAACCAAGATTAGCGTCCTCAACAGACCATCGAAATCCCACACAGTCCATCTTCCCTTATCCGTATATCCAATATTTTACAAGTTACCCGCTCTTAATCAAAAGCTTGGTGTCTAACCCAACTTACATATCACAAATAAGTGTTCTTCACTTTCCTCCTGACGCCTATCCTTGATTGTGCACCGTATTTATTATGGCAGGAGGGCGTCCAATCCAGGCGCGACGGTGCCACCAGAGAAGCCCGCCCTTCCCACGGTATGTGTTTTGCACCTTAGCAGGGGGGACAGAAGCAGCAGGGCCTCCCCAGGCCGTAGTGCCCCCTGGTTCATAGGAGGAGAGCAGTCGTGATGAATAGGACGATGGTCGCTCAGAACCGTTATGTGTGTGTTAGCTGTCTGGTCGCAACATCCCTAAAGCGGACCCCTTAATCGAGTCCATGCTTGGGGACCGCCCCATCACCATTTTCTTTGTGTACTTCATAAAATGCGTTTGCTATTCTGACCGCTGCCCCATATGTCTCTGTATGGTCTCTTCATCACGGCCCACCTGGAGCCCCCCCCCCATACCCCCAAGGCTACGGGGGGGTTCTCGGGGGGGTGGGGGGCTGGTCATTGGTAGGTTATCCTGCGGGCCTCGCCCTGCAAGGTTCAAGAGCCTCGAACCCCACAACGGTGGAAAGGCACCCACAACGGTGGGAGCACAGCCTTCCGCCCACAAGACCCACCCCCCAGAGGAAGGGTTGGTGGCCACGCCCTTGCGTTTGGGACGTTGTCGTCCTGCTCCCGCGCGCCCTGGCTCTCCCCAAACCATGCTGGATCTGGACCAAAGTGGCACAGGATACTCACTACCGGGTAGTCACAATTACCGGCCCCTTCCGAAATTATTAGGACGCAGTCTGTGCTGTAACCCAAAGCTAGTAGCGACAGATAAACTTCAGAGTGTTCACCTTCAGAGTGTTCGATACATGGGGCGCCCGTGTTGGGGAGGACACGTTCAGAGTCCACGCGGAGCTCGTGTCATTCACAGCGGTGCAGCAACAGCGCAACACACAATGGCCATCGGAAGCAAAGCACCAGTCTGGGACATGTTCGGTTAGCGGTCCTAACCCTACCCGGACTACATCCCTGAACCTACACCCCACCAATATCCCAATCCGCAACACCCTATCCCTCATCCTAACTCCTAATACCAACCACCCATCCTATCCCTATCCCTAACACCCTAACCCTAACATTCAGTTGATCCCAAACCCCCAAACTCCAACCCTATCCTATCCCTTAACCCCTATCCCATCCCTAACCCTACCCTAACCTAACCCTTGAAATTCTCGCTGGACCGTAATTACTGACATGTTTTAGCAAATGTCATCACACAAAACGCCTTCTCTTTGCTTGATTCCGCCATTTTGAAAACAGCGACCCCTAGCGACGCCTAGCGGCATTAACGTACATGTGTGTTGCTCAAAAAAACCTTTGATAGTTTATCTGTCGCTACGTAGCTGTGGTTTGGTTACAGTAAACATACATTCGTCTAAAATTAATTTTCTTATTGGCCTATTCATTTTGACTCACCCGATACTGGTGGGGTTTGGGAGAAATTGTTGGGATTTATAGTTCACCTACAATCAAAGAGCATTCTGAACTCACCAACGATGGAATTGAACCAAACTTGGCACACAGAACTCCCATGACCAACAGAAAATACTGGAAGGGTTTGGCAGGCATTGACCTTGAGTTTGGGAGTTGTAGTTCACCTACATCCAGAGAGCACTGTGAACTCAATAAATGATGGATCTGGACCAAACTTGGCACCAATACTCAATATGCCCAAGTGTGAACACTGGTGGAGTTTGGGGAAAATAGACCTTGACATTTGGGAGTTGTAGTTGCTGGGATTTATAGTTCACCTACAATCAAAGAGCATTCTGAACCCCACCAACGATAGAATTGGGCCAAACTTCCCACACAGAACTCCCATGACCAACAGAAAATACTGTGTTTTCTGATGGTCTTTGGTGACCCCTTTGACACCCCCTCACAACCCCCCAGGAGTTCCAACCCCCAGGTTGAGAAACGCTGGATCTAGCTGAAAGTTTCTGCACAGAGAGTGGGTGCTCCCTTGCAGGGCAACCGGGCCCGCTTCCTGGAGTTGTGTGGACTTCAACTGCACAACCAATAGCGGATCCCGGCTGTGGGGCCAAGCCCCCTTGCTGGGCTCCGAGCCAGGGGCAGGCGGAGGGCGGGGCACCCTCGGCTGGCGGGCTGCTTCCCCTCTCCGCGCGTCGCCGGGAAGGCGCATCGGCTGCCGCCGGGACAGCGGGAATTTAAGACCGGGAGAAGCGGCTCCCCGCCGCCTTCCACCCCTTACTCCTCCTTCTCCCCCCGGGGTCATGGCGGAGAGGGCGCTGAGGTTCCGAGGCCAGGCCAGCGACGAGGAAGACGAGGCCTTCGAGCAGTGTAAGTGCCCCGAGGGAGGCCGGGCAGGGAGAGGCGCCTCCCTTCCTTCCCGGCTCAGAGTCCCCTCCCTCGGAGGAGGATCCCCCGCTGAGCT
>NW_026847549.1:0-44688 GCF_025583915.1 Anolis sagrei ordinatus | reverse complement strand
CTTCAACCAGAACTGGGCATGGTGTGATTACAGGTGTGGTTTGGCCAAGGCAGGACAGCATGCCGCATGGGGAGCATTTCCCTGCACCTAGGCACTCGGCTCCCCTTGATGCAGGCCGTACAGAAATGCGGTCAAGAAGCCCTTGACCCCCATGTGGGCCTTCCTGGATTTTGCTGCATTCTTGCTCCTGGTTGCCATGCGATGTGTGCCAAGTGCTGGCCTGCCTTTCTCTAAAAGCTGCCAGCCACTGACCCCGTGAACCCTCTTGCCCTGCAGGGCCCAGGCCTCTCCCATCAGCAGGCGCCCCTGGAACGCCCCGGAAGAAGGGGACCCCTCGCTCGGTGTCGCTCCCGCCCCCGCTCACCTTCAGCGACAGTGATGACGACCAGGTCTTTGTGGATTTCACGCCGAGGAGTCCCCGCCAGGCCCAGCAGTCGGGCGTCCAGCAGGGTGGTTGGAGGAGAGGGCGGCCTGCCTCCTCGCTGGGGGGTCGTGCCCCTCGCAAGGAGAGTCCCGCCTCTTCCTCGAATGAGGAAGAGGAGAAGGAGGAGGAGAGGTGGGGGGGCTCCGGGAGGGGGAGCGGGGCACCCGGCGCAACAGCCCACCGATGGCGGCCAGCAATGAGTGCTGGGTCGGGATCCGGGAGCTCCGACGAGGAGATCGGCAGCCTGGCCACACGCATCAAGCAACGGATGCTCCTCTCTTCCGAAAAGAGTGGCCCTGGCACCCCCAGTAAGCGAGAGGCCCCCGTTCACCATGAATGCCCAGGGCCTAGAGGGAGGGGGGGAGAGAGAGACTTGGCAGGTGGAGGGAGGACGTGTGTGCGCGTGCGCTGCTCCTGGTGCTGCCACCCACTGCCGTGGAATCCCTGGCGCCACATCAGAGGCCCGGCTGTGCTGCCTCTTCTTGCCGAGCCCTTCAGCCAGGATGGCCGGGTTGTGGGCCTGATCCTGCCTGCGCCTCTCTGGGGAGATGTTTGTTGCCTTGGGTGAAATGGAGCAAGAGAGCTTCTCTTGGTGGGGAAACATGGCCATTATTGTCACTGTTCTGGCAGTTTTGAAGGGGAGAGCTGCTCCTACGTTGGGAAGAGGCGGGTGATGCCTCTCAGTTTGCCTTGGGAAGAGGAGTGAGTGCTCGCGAGGGGCGGGAGGGGGCAGGATTTTAGCCCTTTTGCATAGTGGGGGCAGTAGCTGGAGGGAATGCAGGGGGCTGAATTGCCCAGGTGGTTCTGTTCTGACACGGAGCTGAGTTCTGCTCACCTGAGCGCTTGCCTGGGTGTGTTCCTGGCAGGAGAGCGTCCTTCCTCCGGAAAGCCCTGCCCAGCAGCCAAGAGGGAGGGGCCCCGGCCATCAACGCCCCCGGCTGGGCCTCCCCAGGGCAAGGTGCTTGCCGACGTCACCCAGCTGCACAGGACGCCCTCTGCCAGGTCAGCCTTCCGGCCCCCTTCCCTTTCCCTCCCAGAGGAGCCGCGTTTCGGGGGCTCCCCAGCTGGCCTTCCCCCCAAGGATGAGACTGAGTGCCTGGCTTCCCCTCTCTCACTTGCCTCAGCCACAGCCCAGAGGTGGGGGGGGGGGGGCACTTAGCCCACGGTCACTTGGCTAATTTGGAGCAGAAGTTCAGCCCATGGCCTCCTGCCTGAGCCGTTTCCCAGGTGAGATGCCCCCCACCCTCCCCCCGCCCAGGCTCTCCTCTGGTTCATGGGCAGGGAGGGGTCCCAGCTGCTTGCTTCCGAGAGGCACAAAGGCGTGGAAGCCGTGGCCTCTCTTCCGAAGGGCTTTTGAGCCGTGTCTGAGCCGTTCTGGCCTAAAAGGGTCCAAGTGGGGTGGGGGTGGCGGGGGGCATAGTCAGTGCCTGCAGAAGAGGTGTGTATGTGGGGGGGGGGGGGGATCCCTGGGTCTCTGGGTGGGGCTGAGGCTTTTAAACTTTCTCATAAAGGGCCTGTGAGGTGCTGGTGGCATGAAGTTCCACTGAGACCAAAAAGGGGCCACAAAGACCCCCAGAGACCGCCTAGCCTGAGTGGATGAATGGAGGTGGGAATGGCCAGTGAGAACCAGGTGGGCCAGTCTCAAGGTCGCCCAAGTGGGGGGGGGGGAGCTCGATGAACATGCCAGCATTGTCTGTAGCCTCCAACCATTCGTCCTCTGTGCATGAGGCAGGGCACAGTGGACAAGCATACAGGTGCAGAGTTGTCTGTTTGCTCCACAGTCACACTAGGTAGAGGATTCTTCTAGATAGTGCCATTTTGCCAGGGATTTCCAAGTGGGTTTGCCCCACCCACCCTTTGGGCCTTTCTCTTTGCAGGGGGGGCTCCTGCCGGGTGCAGGGCTGCTTCTTGCAGGCGCTGTCAGACCCCGAGTCCCAGCAGTCCAAGCGCTTCCGGAGCCAGAAGGAGGAGCTGGCGCTGAGCCTCTATGCCTTCTACAACACTTCTGTCTTTGAGCAAAAGGTCGGTTGAGCGGCCTGGGGGTGGGGGTGGGGGTGGGGGTGGGGGGCTTCTGCGGCTTCTGCTTCCGGGCGGCCCAAGGGCATCCTAGCCAGGCTTTTTCTGCTTGCCCTCAGCCCTTCCCTGGCCCAATGAGGAAGGAGGGGTGCCCTTCCCCAAAGGACTCGTGCGACCCGACCTGGTGGGCCTTGGGAAATGCCACGCGCACACCCCTCTCCTCCGTGTGGCATTGGGGGGGGAGGGGGAGTTCTCTGGGGAACGTCCTTTGCCACATCTGAGTGGACAGCAGCGCCTGCTCGGCGGCTGGGGTGACCTGCCGCTGTCTTCTTGGGAGAAGCGTGGTCTCTGCCCGGTGTCCAGCTGACGGAGCCATGAGCAGAACTGGTTGGAAGTCTCCACTTGCGTGGCCGAGTTCCCCGTGGTCCCTCCCCTCTGTCCTGTGGCCGTGGAATTGGGTGAAGGCTGTGGTGGGGTCCTCACCGCCTCCTTGCTTTAGCCTGCCTCTGTTTGGCCTGGAATCAACCTCGGCTCCCGGTTCCACAACTCTGTGCCTGTTCTCTCAGTTGCCGGCGAGTATGGAGATCCTCTGGAACAAGAAGATGCGGAAGACGGCCGGGTGCTGCGTCACGGGCAAGCGGAAGGGGCCCCCGGAGCAGCGCTATGCGCGGATCATGCTCTCCGAGAAAGTCTGTGACTCTGCAGGTAATGGGGGGGGGGCACAGTTTCCACGCCACAGTTGTTTTGCATTCTGCCCACTCTGGCCCGTCCGTGTCCTTTGGGACCCTGGCACTCTCCTCCAGAGTAATAGCGGTCCTTTAATTGGCCTCAGGACAAAACGGTGGGTGGCACCGGGCAGCAGAAGGGCCACCCTGCCCAGGAGCCCAGCCGGGTGGCCCTCCTTCCGGGCAGCCGAGTCCCGGGGCTCCTGCCTGATGCCTCTCCTGCTTCTCCCTGGACTAGACCGCCTGAGGGACACGTTGATCCACGAAATCTGCCACGCAGCCACGTGGCTCATCCACGGCGTTCGGGACGGACACGGCCGGTTCTGGAGCCTGTATGCCAAGAAGGCGGCCATGATCCACCCGGAGCTCCCTGTGGTGGAGCGGTGCCACAACTACGAGATCAACTACAAGTTCACCTACAAATGCTCTCGGTGTGGGAACACGTAAGTGGGGGGAGGGAAGGGAGACTCCCCTGACTTGGGATTGGGTCTGCGGTGGGAGACCCCCCCCCCTTCCTCCTTGTCCTGTCAAAAACCCACCCACCCAAGATCACCCTGGGCATTTGAACCAGGAAGGGTTGCAGCATTCAGAGAAGGGCAGAAAGAGGAGCGTGGGAGGGAAAAGAGCTTCTCTCTTGGAGCACGGCTGCATTTTGCTCCAACCCCTTCCCCCCCCCCCCCAATTTCCCTGCCTCTTAACTTCTGTTAAGAGTATGAATCTTGCTTAAATGTGTAGCACAGACACACCCAGAGTGCGGCGCCTCCCCGGTCTTCTTGTTCTGCTCTATGGGGTGAATAATTTGGTCAAGGCCACAGCTTCTCCCCTTCTCTGGAGCCAAGACCCAAATCCAACAGTTTGTCCCATTGAGACCCACAAAATAGGAGAATACATCCCAGCCTTGACTTCACAGGGTCCCAGCTGAACGGCATGGGCAACTGCACCGAGGACTAGGCCTCCTGGTGAACCTCTTCCCCTCTGTTCGTAGCCCCTGACCCTGAACAGGAGGATGTGGGCAGCACAGAAGAGCCCTCACTGGCCATCGGCCCTTGGTGCTCGGCCCTGGTCTCCGAAAAACAGCCTCCGAGTCACACGAGTCACCCCGGAGTCCAAAGGGCTTTCTTAGGCAAGGAACCCCCGGAGGTGGTTTTCCCAGTTCCTTCCTCCCGGGATGCGCTGGGGGTGGCTCTGCATTTGGGGAAGGGTTTCCTTTTTGGAGTACTGCTCCCAGAATCCCCCAGGCAGCCCACAAGGCCACCTTTTCCCAGCGCTTTGGAGTTCTGGCCTGCAGTATTTAGACAAAAGGGACCAAGATCAGATTGCACGCATGTGCACGCCTTCAAGTCTCCCGTAGACTTTTGGCAACCCTATCAATTCTATATAGTTTTCTTACACAAGGATCCCTCAGTTCCTTCCTCTGAAACAGAGCCTTCAGCGCCTGGGATTCAGTGGGAATCTCCCGTTCGAGACCTAGCTTGGCCTCCAAGATCAGGCGGGATCTGGTGCCTTTAGGACAGTTTTGAGCCTGTTTTAATATGGGTTTGCTTTGCTTGGCCTGTTGCTGGTTGTGAGATTGTTTTCCTCAGAAATCCCTGGAAAGATGGCCCACGAGTCCCTGGGTTTTGTGGCCTTTCCCCTTCCTCTCTCTCCCTTAAAGGCCTGTCCTTTAACCCCTGAGACTCCTTCCATTCCTGGAGTGTTATAATATAAGCTACTCAACATAAGAAGATACAACATTAATATTATTCTAAGGAGACTACCAAAATTTGCATAATATTGTTTGACATCACTGTGAAATTGAACAGTACAACATGTCTATATAACTGCTTGCTGAATTCTATTGTTTACTTTATGTATAAGTGGTATTTTTGTTGCATAGTCTTGGAGTGTTCCCATTCCTGTCCGAAGGCCGTGGGCCACCCGGTTTGGCCTTGGGAGCGCCGGGAGTGCGGCTCCTCCTTGTGGCGCCTCTGAGGAGGGAGGCGGAGGCAAGCTGCCCTTCCTCCTCCTCCTCCTCCTCCTCCTCCTCCTCCGTGACCAGGCCCCTCTCGTGTGCTTGGCTTCCAGGATCGGGCGCCACTCCAAGTCCTTGGACACGCAGCGCTTTGCCTGCGCCCTGTGCCGGGGCCCGCTGGTGCTGTGCCAGCCCACCAGGAAAGACGGCACGCCGGCCGGCAGGGCGCTGACTCCTTTTGCAAAGTTCGTGAAGGAGAACTACAGCTCGGCAAAGCACTCACAGCAAGGCCTCAGCCACGGAGCCGTCATGAAGAAGCTCAGCGCAGACTTTGCCTCCTCCCGGGAGCGTGTGCTCAGCCCTTGATGGAGGGAGGGAGGGAGGGAGGGGCCAGGCCGCAGGGAACCGATGGCTGCTGGCGCCCCTCTCCCTCCCCAGCCCAGCCCGGAGGCAACAGTCCCCCCCCCCCTTGACCCACACATGTTTTTAATATAGCTCAGAGCATTGAATTGCTGGATCAGTTGCAAATAAAGTAGAGGAAAGGCTCTTGTGTGTTGGGACCTAGTTATTACTGTTATTGTTATATTTATTTATACCCCGCTCTATCTCCCCACAGGGAACTCAAAGCGGCTTGACATAAAAGCATCGGTACCCCATTTCAAATATACAAACATTAAAACAGAATTAAACACAAACAGCACTAAAAATCACATTTAAAACCACCACGCATTCCAAGGAGAGAGCCACGGCGCTCCCTGGCCGGATCTTGGACACCTTTGCCTTCGAATGCTTGTTTGAATAAGCTGAGGTGTCCCTTTGGGAGGCGAACCCAGAACCTCGAGTGTCCTTTGCAGTCGGGCACGAAGAGGCCCGGAGGAGGAGGAAACACGAGCGTTATTTGCAAGTACGCCCGTGGGTCGGCTGAGGAAAGAAGAGCCACGCGGAGATCACAACGCAGGGGGTTTGTAATCAAAAGATGTTGAGCATGTGTGCGCGCACTCTTTCCTGCCACATTCCTCTTTTCCTTGGTTCTTCTGCTGGGACCTTCTTATCAGCTATTTAAGACAACAATTCAGAAACAAGTGTTTCCTAATTTCCTGCTTGCAGGTCATCCATGTCATTGAGTTCTGTCTGAACGTCTTTCCTTAGAATCATAGAATCAAAGAGTTGGAAGAGACCTCATGGGCCATCCAGTCCAACCCCATTCTGCCAAGAAGCAGGAATATTGCATTCAAATCACCCCTGACAGATGGCCATCCAGCCTCTGCTTAAAAGCTTCCAAAGAAGGAGCCTCCACCACACTCCCTTCGGGGCAGAGAGTTCCACTGCTGAACGGCTCTCACAGTCAGGAAGTTCTTCCTCATGTTCAGATGGAATCTCCTCTCTTGTAGTTTGAAGCCATTGTTCCGCGTCCTAGTCTCCAATGAAGCAGAAAACAAGCTTGCTCCCTCCTCCTCCCTGTGGCTTCCTCTCACATATTTATACATGGCTATCATATCTCCTCTCAGCCTTCTCTTCTTCAGGCTAAACATGCCCAGCTCCTTAAGCCGCTCCTCATAGGGCTTGTTCTCCAGACCCTTGATCATTTTAGTCGCCCTCCTCTGGACACATTCCAGCTTAGAGTCAATATCTCTCTTGAATTGTGGTGCCCAGAATTGGACACAATATTCCAGATGTGGTCTAACCAAAGCAGAATAGAGGGTAAGCTTTTTTGGTTAGAAAGTTGGTGTCGCCCCCCCCCCCCCCCCGCCTTCACCCCTCATTGTCGGCCTTCTCGCTGGCTCGGCACTCTTCAGCTCTCTCTTTGGTCTCCCTTGAATTCGCTCACATGGTTGAAAAAAGAATAGGCACATTTCTTGACCAGGCCCTGGAGGTCCCCAAAGTGTGCTGAGTGTTGTGCTTTGCCCCCTTCTTTGGCCCCACACATGGCCGGGTTCCCGGCGGGAGTTCTGGGGCCGAGGGCTGCTCGCTTTCCACACGAGGAGGGGCCGCTCCGCAGGGCTAGAAGGGAAGTCCAGAGAAGCCCCCGGAAGGGTGGCCCTGGGCCTTGGTCCACACCGCCAGGACACCTTGCCCTTCTGATCATTTTTATAAACATCCTTATTTGTAGCAATAAAGACAATCTGTTCCTGGTTGGAAAGTGTGATTTCCTGTTTAAAGGTGCCCAAAGTTCGTTAAATTGTCCCCATACTGTGTCCCCCCCCCCCCCCCCCCCCCCCCCCCCCCCGCACACTGTTTGAAGGCCTGTCTCCCCGACTCCCTTTCCAATGAGTTTCTCCCTCACCAATATTTCAGTTTCATTTCTCTCATCCCTGAGTTCTTATTATTTTATCCTGTACATGTGGCCCGCTCGTTGTGATTGTGATTTACCTCTCGTTGTATTTTTGCACTGTTTTATTGTATTCTTAAGTTTATTTATTTTATTGTGATGTTTCTTCTGTTTTTGGTTTTATTCTGTTGTAATGCACTCCTGGGCTTGGCCTCAGGTAAGCCACCCCGAGTCCCCTTTGCAGAGATGGTGGCGGGGTATAAACAAAGATTATTATTATTATTATTATTATTATTATTATTATTATTTATTATTAACTTTATTTGTACCCCGCTAGCATCTCCCGAAGGACTCGATGCGGCTTACACAGGCCGAAGCCTCAAAACACAATACAATAGAAAACATAACACAACAATAAACAAAGCAAATCAACAATTAAGCAAAATAACAACAATGACAATACATCAATACATCAAGACACTATTAAAACTGGTTCGGCCGGCGCAATGGGGTACAGGGTAAAAGTGCTGAGATGGCAGGAGGAACGTAGGATTAAAAGTGCGGTGTGCAGCAACATTGGTTGTGCTAAAGTGCTTCTAGGACTTAGGATGGGGATTCCTAATCTGCGAAGGCACATCGGAACAGCCAAGTTTTTAGGTTCCTTCTGAAAACTGCTAGAGTAGGGGCCTGACGAAGCTCTTTTGGAAGGGCATTCCAAAGTCGGGGGGCCGCCTCAGAGAAAGCCCTGTCCCGTGTCCCCACCAAGCGCGCTTGCGACGTAGGTGGGATCACGAGCAGGGCCTCCCCAGATGACCGGAGCGAGCGTGTGGGTTCGTAGATGGAGATGCGGTCACGCAGGTAGGCTGGTCCCAAACCGTTCAGGGCTTTGTAGGTGAGCACCTATTATTATTATTATTCTGACACAAAGGCACAGTATGTCACAGCAAACAAGATATATATGCCGGATTTCATTAAATTAATGGAGACTCAACAAGATACTATAGTAAATGTGCTACGGCACGATGTCCCTCCCACAAAGGCAAAGTGGTCTGCTTAATAAACGTTCCCCACGTTTCTATGAGGGAACCAATTAGGAACTGACATTTATAACCAGGAGTCCCCGGTGGAGTGAGCCAAGCCCTTGCGCCGGCAGGGTCGTGAGAGGGCACATCCGGGCAATGCCCTCTGGGCGGGACCTTTTGAATTCTCTGGCATGGAGCTCTTCCCTTCCCAAACTATATTTCCCAGAGTTCTGTGCAGTTCTCAGAAAACACTGCTCCCTCCTTTCCTGCTTCTAATGGTGATTCACAGAGGAACGAGAGCTTTTTTCTGCTTCGCATGCTTGCTTGCCATGAAAATGAAAATCACGGTGACTTTGGGAGGCAACCTTCCAAGATTTACAAAACAAAAGAGAAATTATGGGGCAAGCTTCGATTCTAAAAGATTTGGTGTGGGTCATGCAAACACATTGGATATGACTTCTGACTTATAAACTTCCAATTTCCTTCCAAATTCTGAGACTTTAGGATTTTCTGCACGTGTCTAGTATCCGTTCCAGAAAGGTTCATAAAGCAGCCAGCCTTTGACACTTGGAATCTAGTGTTGGGATGGCCCACATTTGTGCTTGTTGTGCTGTGCTGTATTCACCGGGACTGTATTTCAGCGAGTGTCCCTACACGCCTCCCATGTCAGATTGGATTGCAACGGCCCTTCAGCATCCCACAAAGAAACTGCCCCAAGCGCTCCCTTCCCTTTCAGCATTTCTTTTTATTATTATTATTATTATTATTAAACTTTATTTGTACCCCGCTAGCATCTCCCGAAGGACTCGATGCGGCTTACAAAGGCCAAGGCCTCAATACACAACATAACAATACACTTAAAGCAAATTAAAAACAATTAAAGCAGTATTAAAACAACAAAACCACAATCAATAAACAATACATCAACAAGATAAAACTGGGCCGGGTACAGGGTACAGGATTAAAAAGTGCTGATGTGACAGGTGATATTATAGGGCAAGTGCAGTGTGCAGTGTGCGGCAATCTTAATTCTAATAAAGTGCTTCTGGGACTTGATATTGGAGATTTCCTAATCGGGAAAGGCACATCGGAACAGCCAGGTCTTCAAGTTCTTTCTGAAGACTGCCAATGTGGGGGCCTGTCTAAGATCTTTGGGGAGAGTGTTCCAGAGACGGGGGGCCACCACGGAAAAGGCCCTGTCTCGTGTCCCCACCAAACGTGCTTGCGACGCAGGCGGGATCACGAGCAGGGCCTCTCCAGATGACGTAGTGAGCGCGTGGGTTCGTAGATGGAGATGCGATCACGCAGGTAGGATGGTCCCAAACCGTTCAGGGCTTTGTAGGTAAGCACCTGCACCTTAAATTGGGCTCGGAATATAAACGGCAGCCAGTGGAGCTCCTTGAACAGGAGGGTTGACCTCTCTCTCTAGGGAGCACCAGTTAACATCCTGGCCGCTGCTCGTTGGACAAGTTGGAATTTCCGAGCCGTTTTCAAGGGCAGCCCCACGTAGAGCGCATTACAGTAATCCAACCTAGAGGTGACCAAGGCATGGACCACCCCGGCCAGATCAGCCTTTGCAAGGTACGGTCGCAGTTGGCGCACGAGTCTTAATTGTGCAAAAGCCCTCCCAGACACCGCCGACGCCTGAGCCTCAAGCGTAAGCGATGAGTCCAGGAGGACTCCCAGACTGCGGACCTGTGGCTTCAGGGGGAGTGTAACCCCGTCCAACACAGGTTTCTCACCCAATATTTCTCTTGGTTTACAGAAATCAGTTTCCTTGAAGCCCGGAGCATGTCTCCGGCCATGTTGGGTCTCCCCTAATCATGGCCATGTCTTCTCTCTCTTTGTTAGGACCTCATTCAAAACAGCAGATCTCCTTCTTCTTCTTCCACCTTTGAATAATCAAATTGTCTATAAGTGAGGAACTCGCTGGATCTTACCTGTTTGCCAGACGGTGATATCCAGTGTATGCCAGGGTTCAGTTTCACATTCCTGCTATATTCATTTTTATTATTTAGTCATTTCTTTTAGGAAGGTGTCACTGAAATTACCAGTATGGTTGAGGGCTGATAGCAGATGTCCGCAGTGAGATCCCCTGTAGTAGTTGTTACCCAAAGGCCCTTGGCCTGCTCCCCATGCTTCCGCTGTTGGGTCTCCTCACAGTGCAACACCTAGATCCATAGAGTTGGAAGAGACCAGAATGAGGCTGGACTGGATGGCACTAGGGGAAGGGACACCTCCTCCAACTCCTTGTTTCTGAGCATTCTGCCAATCTGGATGGAGCTGGAAGACCTGGGACAGAACGGTGTCCAGAAGGTGTCCTTGTCATGAGTGGGTTGAATGAAATTGTATGATTAGGATCTGGCTAAGAGTCTGTTAAGGCTTGCCAAGGCCGAAGACACCACCTTATTGAAGATGCACCTGGCTGAAACAGAATTTTTAATAATTGCTAGAAGAACAATTTCTGTATAAAATTCTCATTTTGAAATGTTGGTTCAGCAAGACAGCAGAGATGGGAGGGGGGTTGGTAAGAGTAAGGAATGCTGGAATGGGAGGCGCTAGGCTTCCTCAGTAATGGGACACTCTGACCCTCAAAGCTCCAGGCATTTATGGAGTTTCAGCAAGTCTCAGCTGAATGACAGGTTGTAAAAACAACCCAGAACAACAATAGCAACAATTTCTACACAAGGAGATCCTTCTCTTTAGGAAAAGTGTGTCAGATATGTGAGGAATGCAGAGTCTGGGCACCCGCCTCCTTCCAAGGTGGCCTGAATTAAGAAGGTGGTGAGTATGCTGCGCCTTTGGTGAGTAGGTACTGTTGCGGAATATACGTTACCTGAGATCATTAGAGTGCTTTTGGAAAAGGAAGAAGATGGAGAGACAGCATGTCTGATTTCCACGCGTTTATTTCTATCTCCGCAGAGCATAGGGTGAACAGCTCAAATGACTGTCACAACTGAGGTCTGAATCGCCTCGGTCTTTTATAGCAGAATAACACCCTTTCCACACATGCCCAGAAAGAGTCTGACATTTACACAATACAATCATTAACAAGTGTTTCCATGCATAGTTGCCAAGGACATCTTTATCAGGTCTTGGCAGCCACATTGTGACCCCAAACATCTGCTTGATTATGTAACTTATCCCAACTTTTACCCATTACCCTAAGATGACACGTATATGTTCAATTCCTTAAATCTCTAATTGAATTGTAACTTTTATATGCTTATAACATAAGATTGGATCAAGGCAATCTCCTCTAGTCAATCCAGCCTTAATTAGTTCATTATAACTTATTTCTTAATATGAAGGCCATGAAGGAATTTACTTAGAATGAAACTCTCCTAAAATTGCCTGCTATTTACATTAAGTGGTCAGAGGATGGCGCTCTCTCACCATATGACCTTAGATGTTCCAAGTCTTGGATCGATACTATTGATTTCCTTGTCCTGCCAAACTTCTCTTGTTGACTTTGTATCTATGTAAACATTGGCTAGAGCAAATATCGGCTAGAGCACACTGACCCAAAGTCCAATGTCAATCAATATTATCTGTAGGTTTTTCATGCTTGCAAATTAACTCATTAGAAATGGTCTTTTCAGGATCGGGTAGGAACATGAATCTTCTATTTTATTCTAAATTATTATGATTTCCCTTTATTATTTTATTTTCTCCTAACGGCTGCCACAGTACACAACATGTCACTACTGCTCCCCTCAACACTTCTGTCGCTGGAATACATGTACCCCCTCGTGGGAAAGTTTGGTTTCACAACCCTGTTCCTATGAGCTCCCTCTTGCAAATAACCTGCTTCTTTTTTTATCTCACCCAAGTTTTTTAACATTTTATCCTGCACATGTGGCCCACCCACTGTCATTGTGATTGTGTTTATTGTAATTTTATTACTAATGTACTCATATGTTTTTATGTAATTATGAGGTTGTTGCTTGTTGCTTATGTTTTGGTTTTATTTTGCTGTAATATATTGTTTGGGCTTGGCCTCACGTAAGCTGCCTTGAGTCCCCGTTGAGGGAGATGGTGGTGGGGTATAAATAAAGATGATGATGATGATTATTATTATTATTATTATACAAGTTGAATGAATGTATGTGGAGTGATTGCTGAATATATGTTTCCCCTTTTTCTGTGTAACCAATATTGCTATTATAACCCTAGTACTGGGGTCTATGTGCCTTCTTTTTCTGAAAGTGCCTGATGCAATCTGTCCCGTTGAAAAAGGATTAAAGAATTTATTATTTATTTATTTATTTACAGTATTTCTATCCCACCTTTCTCAGCCCAAAGGCGACTTAAGGCAGCTTACAATTGGCAGCAATTTGATGCCACAACATTAATCAATACTATTCAAAACCTTTAACAAGAACATTTTTAAGGTTCAGTATTCATGACATCCTTTATTTTGTTTTCCCGCACGTCTTCCCACCCTCCTCAGTGTGGATGGTAACAAACCCAGCATGCTTTGGGTGCGCAGCCACTGGCAGCTGGGGCAGGGGTCCTGGTGACTGGATTGGCTTTGGAGAGCCCCCCTTGCCCGGCCATCTGGGGCCCTGGGCCTGTCTTGGGTCTGCTAATGACTGCGCAGCTTTCACCTCTGCCTCCTCTGGGGCTGGTCACTCCTGCTCCTCTTCCTCCTCCTCAGCCGAGGGGCTCCTGCTGGGCTGCACTGACTGCCCGCCTGGGGTCTTTGACCCCCTTCCCACAAGGAGGAGGCTCTCTGTGGCCGTCTGGGGGCTTGCGGGGGCCACTGTTGCTGCTGCTGCTGGCTCCTTGTTGACTGGAGGGAGAGCAGCCCCATTCTTGCCCAACCAGCCACAGGCCCCTTGTCTTTGCTGTGTTAGCCAGCGGCGCTTGTCCGCTAGGCCATGGCTGTACCGCAGCTCTCGAAGCAGCTGCTCCTTCTGCTCTCTGAGCTGGCGGACGATGCCGTCCAGGCCTTGGGCCCGTTTGATGAGGCTCAGCAGTTCCTCACGCAGTTGCATGTTTTCGGCTTTGATCTGCTTGGTGTGCTGGATGAGGCTGCGCACGGCTTCCTTCTCGGCCCGCTTGGCCAGCGCCTGCACCTTCTGCTTGCACTCGATTTCGTACTCCGCCTTCTGCTGCGCGTACCGGGTCCTGATGAAGCGCATCTTCTCCGAGTGGTGGATCTTCATGGCCCGCAGCTCCCTCTCCAGCTCCCGGATGCGGGCCAGCTGCTCCGCCTGCAGTTCCTTGAAGGGCTTCAGCTCCTCGACCTCCTTGTTCATGAGGGAGTACTTGGTCTCCATCTCAATGAGCTGGCTCCGCACTTCCTTCTCCTTGTCTGTGTACTGCGAGGTCAGCTCTTCCTTCTGCTTCAGGACTTGCAGGAGTTCGGAGCGGTTCTGGTCGTTCAGTGTAATGATGGCGTCCTGGCACCGGAGCATGCGCTTGGTCAGGTAGGAGAGGTAGGTTTTGTTGTTCTCCCGGATCTCCTGGGCTTCCTTGTCCAGGCCCTCATTCATCCCCTGGAAGTCCTTCATGCGCTGTGTGTACAGGTTGATGTGCTCCGACAGGGTGGCGCATTCCTGGTGCAGGTACTTCTCCCGCCCGGTGACAAAGGGCTCGCTCAAGCCTTCCTGCATTTGGGGCGCACCTCTCCTGCTCCTGGGCCCCCTTGGAGCCATCTTTCAATAGGGTGGTCCTCTTGGACCCTGGCAAAAGAGAAAGAGGGTGAGACGATGCCACAGCAGGCCGCAGAGGAAAAGGCCGGGAGGCCAGTGTTGCACTCCAGAACAGGAAATAACCCATCTGACTGTAAACACACCACACGTTGAGTGAAGGAACAATCCTTTTTATTAAAGCTTAGCAAAAAAAGGCCAGTAGAAATAGATGCTTGTAAAGATATATATAAGGTTCCAAAAAGCAATAAGGCATTCAAAGGCAGCCAGATGAAACAGTGTCTAAACGTAGCCACCAAAAACAATATCCAAAAAAACATGAACATGTGATCCAAGGCAATGATATTCAAACAGGAATCAAACCAGAAGCAAAAACAGACCAGACGCTGCTAGTCACCTCGAAAAGGCTAGAAAAAATCCATGAAGACGAGACCACTTGAACAGGGATTCCATGAGGCTATACTTGGTTTCCAAACGATGCCTGATCTGACAAGATTTTCTACAGACAAACCTTAAATCCCAAAAACTGGTTTTGTTTTCCACCAGTCTTTGACTTTAGTTGACAAATTATTTCGGGTCCGCGTAAACATTGGGCCTCTTGTCGAATTCTGGCTAATCTCCAGCTGCTGACTCTGCTTATCTGACTCCTCATTAACTTTAGCAGGTGTCAGACTGTTTTCCAAACTAGAATCTGGAAAGCTCACAGATGGGGAGAATAACAACCTTTCTCCCCAGGTCTGACAGAAGCATTCTCATGGGAATCTGCCCTTTGCAGCGAAGCCTCTCTGTCAGTGTCTGCATGAAACTCATTGACCAAGTGTCTCCATCTTGCACCTCAGAGTCAATCCCAGCATCCCCCACATCAGACTCAACAGGGGACTGATTTCCCTCCTCATTACCCACATCAGACACAGAAACATCAGGAGACTGAAACACAAGCACAGGCTCAGGTTCATCAATCACAGGCTGAGTCCCAACACCCAGAGACTAGGCTGCTGTCAGGTGAGGCAGAGGATGTGGGGACCGCCTTACCCCCGCTGTGGGCCCATCCCTGGCAGACGCCTCTGGGAACATGTCTTCTCATACAGGCTGGAAAGGGAGCGGTGGCACAGGCGCAGTAGCCCCCATCCACAGGTCACTCTCCCGTTCATCTCACAAGTGGCCGTAACATCAAAAACTTTGGTACTTAAGCTGACCGCTAACATAAGAAGAGAATGTTGATGCCCAATGCCCAAATATTTCTAGTCTCTTTTCCTAATCGGAGACTGGAAACGAGGAGATTAAAATGCAATTGTTTAATTTTGCAGAAAAAGCACAAAGGGTCAAGTCAAGAACGCCTCAGGATGGGGCCACATCTGACTGTTCCTGCGTCATGGGTTTTGCAGTCTAGATTGGTGCAAACTTCCTTTTCTCTCTTTCCTTTCTGTATTTTTCCCTCTCAGATTTATCCTTCAGCACTTCTGTGTCTTTCTATTCTTTTTGATCGTTAAACAATCCTGTTTTGGAAATATTTTCTGCACAACATTTTCCTCCTCCTCCTCCCATCTCTGTCAGGTCAATTTGATCTCCTCTTGACACACAATTGGCCTGTTTGTATACCCAATGTGGCTACAGTCTAATACTCTTGCCTCAATATGAATGAAATAAGAGAACCCTTTTAATGCTTTCCAAAGGGATTTATGACACCTCTGTTGAAGGAAATCCGTCTGCTCCCCCGAAAGCCCCAAACGAAGGATGAGGAAACAATTGTGCAAAGGGAAGTAAGTGCCCATGCCCTTCTCCAAGAAGCCTGTTGGTCTCACCAACCTGGGTGTCAGTGTGGCCTCTCAGTCCTTAGCGACGAGCTCTGCTTTCCAACCTGTAAAGACAGCTGTGCATGGGAAAAGGAACGAGGAACTCTTTCCTTCCGAGCGACCTTTGTGCCTCCATGGCAATGGAATGCCTTGACATCACAATCTGCCGGCCAGACCCATTATGCCTCACGTGTTCAGTCCTGTGATGTCACTGGCCTTTCTCTGTGTATTTGTTCAGTGGAGGCGGGGGGGGGGGGGGGGTTCTCAAATGTGATGAAGCCTTGAGACGTTTCCGCCGTTTCCTTCCCCTCTTTGTGCCCCCCCCCCTGTCTTAATCTTAAGTTGTTATTGTTTTTTTTTTGGGCTAGTCTTATCTTTGGCCCCCCTGGTCTTGCTTCTTCTGCTGGGCCGCTTCCCTGACTTTCTCCCTGCTTTCTCCCTCCCTCCCTCCCACTTGCTGCAGGATGGCCAAGGGGATCAGGTCAGCCTCTGGGTTAGGTTGGTGGAGCAGGAATGCCTGTGCCCTCCACCCTTCCTTCTCAGGGACAGTTAGGATGATCTCTGGCTCAAAGGTCACCTGGGCTCTGATCTTACACAGGATGTACCGGGCCAAGAGGGGAACGGGACATTCAGACATGTAGAGGAACTCATGGGACAGTGTCTTCCCCCTACCTCACACTCCATGGCCTTGAGAAAAGACCTTTCTGCCTCCTTCCCTGAGACCCCCACCACCTGAGTTTTCCTGCTTCCCAACTCACTGAGTGGGTGGTCCCACTGTCCAGGGGAAAACCTACAGTTTTCTCCCAATCTTAAGTGGCACCATGGGATCACTAGGGGCCAAGACAGCCTGTTTTCCTAGTCACAAGACCTTCCCTTGTGCCCCCCCCCCCCCCGCGTGGTTGCTTTCAGGACATTCCCTTCTGAAGTGCCCCTTGCCCTGGCAGTTGTAACAGCGAGGCTCCCTGTTGTCCTTCTGCCCTCCCTGACTCCTGTCCCTCCAGACCAGCCTGCCCTGGGGGTCCGTCCGGCAGTTCTCCTCAGCCACCCTGTCCCTCTCCGTCAGGGCAGCAATCATGCTGGTGGCCTCGATCTCCACCTGGGCTTTCCGGTCATCCTCCTCTTTCTGAGCAGCCACATCCTCTCTGTTGTGGAAGACCTTAAAAGGAATGTTGATTAACTGGGAAATGGGCATCCCTTCCCTAGACTCCATCTTTTGCAGTTTGAGTCTGATGTCCCTGGTGGACCTGGCAATGAACAGGGAGTTGATGGTCTTGAAATGCTCAGGGACAGGGGGATCCAGGTTGGTCCACTGCCTAGCTGCCTTGCAGATCCTATCATAGGGACTTTCTGTTGGCTCTTGGCGAATATCATAAAGCTTGGTGACATTCAGAGCCTTGGGGTAAACTAGGGGCAAACCAATCAAGATTCCCCAGTGGAAGCCTCCCAATGCCAGCCTTCCAACATCTGTGTTGTAGTTCTAATCAGGGGCCTCCTTGGTGGGGAAAACAAGCTCACTGTCTCTCCCTCATTCACATCTGCCTTCATGACTTCAAATTGGGCAGCTGCCAGAAGCCTGCGCTTCTCTTCTCAGGTCAGTAGAGTGGACAAAAGGCTCATCACATCCCCCCAAGTGGGGTGATGTGTGATGAAGATGGTCCTAAAGAGTTCCACCATGGGGGTTGGGTCTTGGGACAGAGGAGCAGTGTTCCTCTTCCAATTCAGGAGGTCTGCGGTGGTGAAAGGGACATGGATGTAGACAGGCCTCCCACCCACACCCACCACTTCCCGGAGAGGTGTCACCAACATCTCCAACGCTCCTCCATCTCAGCAACTCTAGCTTTGCTTGCTCTCTCTCCAGCCCTACACGCTCTCTCCTACAGTTTTTGGAATGGCCCCAATTCTTGCAATAGCTTATTGTTGCTTTAGAAATGACATAGAGTTACAAAGCTCTGACAGAGCAGGTCATTACAGAGACCACCTGCGAGCCCTTGGAAAGGAAGGCCAGGCTCATTGGAAGTTCACACGGGTGTCTCAGAAACACGAGGGCCCCTTCTACACTGTCATAGAAAACCCACATTATCTGCTTTGACCTGGAGTATATGGCAGTGTTGAAGGGGCCTTAGGCAAAAGAAAGGAAATGCAGAAATATTGGCTGGAGGGCACTTGGCTTGAAAACAGTCTCCATGAGAAAGGGATTTAGAAGTCATAGAATCACAGAATCCTAGAATCAAAGAGTTGGAAGAGACCTCCTGGGCCATCATCCAGTCCAGCCCCATTCTGCCAAGAAGCAGGAATATTGCATTCAAATCACCCCTGACAGATGGCCATCCAGCCTCTGCTTAAAAGCTTCCAAAGAAGGAGCCTCCACCACACCCTCCGGGGCAGAGAGTTCCACTGCTGAACGGCTCTCACAGTCAGGAAGTTCTTCCTCATGTTCAGATGGAATCTCCTCTTCTTGTAGTTTGAAGTCAGTGTAATCAGTGTAATCAGTAGTTTGAAGTCAGTGTAATCAGAGGTGCCCCCCCCCCCCCGGACTGCGTAAAAGATAGTTCATAATCAGGGAATTCATAGTTTTGCCAAGGACACCAGGCTGGGGTGATTCCATCATCCCCTATCTCTCCCCCATGCGGGAACCTAAGGATGTTTCCATGGCCCCACATGGCAACGCCCCTGTAACCCAAACCGGCATCTGACCAATTTGGCTATTATCGATGAATTGGATTCATTTTTTATGAATGAATCTCCTGTTTTATGAATGGCTCAGTGCTTCAATGAGCTTTGCATCATCTTACATAAACTCTGGGTGACCAAGATGAATCTTCCCTTGACCCTGCATGCCTCCCCCTTCCCATATGGACTCTGTATATGCCCATGCCCCCATCCATTATATGTCTGTATGGAAATATGAAGTAAGATAATGCTTTCATGAACTTTACTACCAACTCAAGGCTCAGGAATTTCCAAACTTCCTGAGCCAATAATCCTCTTAAGAAAGGTCTTGACAGAAACTCATTTGCATGGACAATAAGTGAATGGCCCCTCTTCCTGGACTATCCAGGACAATGGAATCTATGGCCATTCATAACCCATCATCATGACATTTTTTCATTGTTTCCCTGTTGCCCGCCTCCTTCCACCTCATTGGCTCAGCGGCCAAACGGGGCTCAGGCTCTCACTGGGTTTCCTATTTGGCTTGCTGACGTTACAGCCAATCACAACGAAGCCAGCTCGGGGGGGGGGGGTTGGACATGGGAACGTTTGAACCTGACAGCCCCATAAATAATAATATCCCAGTACGTTCGCTCCTCGGGCAGATCACTGCGGTCGTCCTCCGTTCCAGTTGGAATGAAATAAAACCTCGGTGGCTTTTGCTTCAACTTGGTGAGACTTTATTTGGAAAATTTGAGGGGACAATCTTCCTTGGTGCTTGCTGTCTTGCCAGGTGTTCCGGATCCTCTTTTTGGGTCTGGCAGCGCCTCCCAAAATCGTGTTCGAGATCATTTGGAGACCGCAAGCTGAACATGAGCCAGCAGCAGTGGGATGATGCAGCAGCAGCTGAAAAGCCAGTGCCATCCAACCCGGGGCATCGACAGAGGTCACCGTCTCACCATGTTGTGCTGCTTTGGCCAAACCTTTTCACCTGGAATGACAACCCTGGGGCCGTCAGAGCTGTTCAACAGGGGAACGTGCTGCTTCCTGCCAATCCAGAGGAGACTTGTCTCTGGAGTCTCTTAGGCCGGATGGCCATCTGGCGGGAGGCCTTGACCCGATATTCCCCTCTGCCCCCCCCCCCTTTATGGAAGAAGCGGGTTGGGCTGCATGGCCTTTGCGGGCCCCTTACAAGCCTGCTCCGGATCGAGGCCTCTAGAGCAGGCACGGGCAACTTCGGCCCTCCCTTCAGGGGTTTTGGACTCCAACACCCACGATTCCGAACAGTCTACCGGCTGCTAAGAATTGTGGGAGTAGAAGTCCAAAACACATGGAGGGAGGGAGGGAGGGAGGGAGGGTGGGAGGGCTAAAGTTCGCCTGTGACTGCTCGAAAGGGATGCTTTCCTTCATATATTAATCATAGTTGGAAGATGGGTGAAGAGGGCTCTGCCCGGACCCCCCCCCAGCCCCCCCCCGCTCTCCCCCTCTCTCTGTGTTGACGTCAAAGGCGGGGCTTCCCAGGGAGGGAGGGAGAGAGGACTCTGGGGCGGGCTCAGGGGGGCCCCCTCGGGTTCCGCGTCCGGCCGAAGCCTTCCTGGGTTTCCCTTCTGATGGAAGCCGCCCCCCCGTCGCTCGCGCCGCCTGAGGCTCTTCTGAGGAGCCCCCTTGCTGACTGCGAGGCCATCCCCCGGGAGGGCTTGGATCGTGCCCCGCTTCCCTCCTGGCCGGAGCAGGGTCCGGCTGGGTGCCCTCTGGCGTCCCTTGGGGCCTTTGGGGCCTCCCCTCTGCCCCGCCCCTTTCCTCCCCGCCTGCCCCTCCTGCTCCAATGGGAGCGCTGCGGACCCGCAGGCAGCCCTCCCGCGCCCTCCCATTGGCTGGGCCCAGGCCCCTAGCCAGGATTTCGTGGGGGGGGGGGCTGAATATTTTTCAGGGGGGAGTTTCAGGGGGGGGCTGAGTCTGAGTGAAAGAGGGTGTAGCCTAGCAAACCTTTTGTACCGTTACCCCAATAATCCCCCCTCCATCCATGCATATGGGATATATGGAGCATGGTGATCAGATCATGATAGGAATCAACAGAACAGTTTGAGTAATGCGCCAGGAAGGCCTTCTCGCGGACCACCCTGAGATTGGGGGGGGGGGGCTGAAGAGAGGAGCTCCCTTGGCCCCGCCCCCACTACGTCTCCAGCGGGAAGGTGGGAGGGAGGCATGACGTCACCGCAGTCCCCGCCCCTCCATTTCGGAAGGAAGGAAGGAAGGAAGGAAGTCAGCGAAGAGACGGTGAGGTGGGGAGGGGGGCGGGAAGGGTCCCAAGGGAAGCGCCCCACCGTCCCCCCTCCCCCCCCCCTCGGCATCGTCACAATACAAGAAAGAGTGGGAGGGGACCCCAGAGGACACCCAGCCCTGATTCTGCCAGGCAGGAAAAGCACCAGCAGAGCCCCCCGGGCAGATGGCCACCCAGTCTCTGCACAATAGTAATAGTAGTTGGAAGGGACCCCAAAGGCCACCCAGCCCAACCCCCCTCCCTTATTCTGCCAGGCAGAAAAAGCACCATTAAACCCCCCCCCCCCGCAGATGGCCACCCATCCTCAATAATATCAATAATAATAATAATAATAATAATTTATTATTATTGAAAGGCACTGCAGACTCCTTCAACTAGAGAAGTCAGCCATAGCAGAGCACCTGAGGAACCAACCTGGACACAGCAGATTATTTGAGAACACAGAAATGCTGGACCACTCTCACAACCACCATGTCAGGCTACACAGAGAAGCCATTGAAATCCACAAGAAGCATGTGGACAATTTCAACAGAAAGGAAGAAACCATGAAAATGAACAAAATCTGGCTACCAGTATTAAAAAACTCTAAAATTACAACAGCACAACAACAGAGAGTAAACAATCAGGCACATCAAATCACCTCTCAACAAAACATTCCCCCAGGCACTGCCAGGCCATTAAATGCTAATCAAGGTGCTCAGTTGAAACATTCCCACCTAGCTCCAGCAGACAAGCATCCTTTGTCCCGCCCTGGTCATTCCACAGAAATATAAACCCTTTTTCCTAGTTCCAACAGACCTCCCTACCTCTGAGGATGCTTGCCATAGATGCAGGCGAAACGTCAGAAGAAAATGCCTCTAGAACATGGCCATATAGCCCGGAAAAACCTACAACAACCCAGTAATAATAATCATAATTTGAAAAGGACCCCCAAGAGCCATCCATACAAGCTGTTCAGCTGTGGAACTCTCTGCCCTGACGTGTGGTGGAGGCTCCTTCTTTGGAACAGAGGCTGGATTAATGGCCCCTGCCTTGAAGCCGATCTGGCCTGCAGCAGGGAGTTCCGCCGTTCTCCATTGCGCGCTTGGGCCAACATCAGTGGGAATGTGGCCACGGCAGCAGCTTCAACCAAAGACTCCTTTTTTCCTGCCTTGCGTTCTTCCCCTCAACCTCACATTGTAACCAACCCCCAATAAAGTATCAATTAATGGTAACCCTTTCACTCTCCAGAGTGATTGATACACTGTGTCTGTTCACTGGCTCCGACTTTCTCAAGCATGAACCTTTCATTTTCCGAGCCACAGCCCGCTGCAAGCTCGCCCAGGAGGCTTTCCTGGCATCCCGGGAGGCCGAAACTGCGCTCCTTTGAACTGTGGATACCAAAACCCTTTGGGTCCCCATATCCACGAGTCAATGGATCGCTCCAAAATTCTTCTCCTGGGCAGATTCTAAGACTAATGGCCAACCTCTCCGCCCCTGGAATAACCCCTTTTGCCCCCCAAAACTTAACATGGAGCCCAGCTGGCTCCCCGCTGCTACAACATCGCTGCCGCCATCTCGTTGATGCCTGAAGAGCCTGTTGACCTGGGGAACCTGCTGCGTCCACTCCTTGGGACCTCCAGGAAGCCGACGGGTCATCCCGGTCCTTGATGAGATGGGATCTACAGTTTTCTCCATTTTCCAACGTGGAGCTCGACCTCCAGCACTGGCAGTCATCTCGTAAGGACTCAGTGGACTCCGGGGCACCTTCCCCAACTTGCCCCCATGGATTCTACAACTTTAAACAACTTTTGTCAACTCATAAGGACTTTGAAAAACTTTTTGGAACTTTTTCTTCTTTCCAGCCCCATGGACTCCCTTTCTACGATTATAGGCTTTTGTGGTTTCATAACTTTAAACTCTCTACGAACTCTGGTGGGTGGGGTGGGCCAATATGAATCTCCCTTTCCCTTTTCCCCATGTATACCTTATTTATTTATCGTGTCAGTATCGACCAGACAATTGTGTTACATTTTTAACAAATTTTAACAAAGAGACAAAACAGAATTTGCAAGCTTGGTAGTTGATTAAATGTCCTCTGACCAGTATCTGGCCACTGGGAGTGCCTCTGGTGTTGCCACAAGAAGGTCCTCCATTGTGCATCATGTGGCAGGGCTCAGGGTGCATTGCAGCAGGTGGTCTGTGGTTTGCTCTTCTCCGCACTCGCATGTTGTGGATTACACTTTGTGGCCCCATTTCTGAAGGTTGGCTCTGCATCTCGTGGTGCCAGAACACAGTCTGTTCAGCGCCTTCCAAGTCGCCCAGTCCTCTGTGTGCCCAGGGGGGAGTCTCTCATTTGGTATCAGCCATGGATTGAGATTCTGGGTTTGAGCCTGCCACTTTTGGACTCTCGCTTGCTGAGGTGTTCCAGCGAGTGTCTCTGTAGATCTTAGAAAACTATTTCTTGATTTAAGTCGTTGACATGCTGGCTGATACCCAAACAAGGGATGAGCTGGGGATGTCACTGCCTTGGTCCTTTCACTATTGGCTGCTACTTCCCGGCGGATGTCAGGTGGTGCAATGCCGGCTAAACAGTGTAATTTCTCCAGTGGTGTGGGGCGCAGAGCGTGGTGAGATGTGTTCCACACTGGGCATGCATACTCGGCAGAAGCAGAACCAGAAGCGACTTGCAGCATGTATACCTTATGAACTCCATGTATGTACCTGTGTATAAAAATAATAAGGGAAGCCACCTTTTCGTGACCCCAGCATGACAAACCCTTGTGAAATTCCTTCCTGTTTCCTGAGATGAATTCCCATTGACTTAAAGATTCCAACAAAGACTTATTGCATGATAATAACAAAGGTGCGTCTTGGGCCTCGCAGCATGTCTGCCCAGGAAGGCACCCCATGGTGAACCTGGTCATTCACAAGAGGCTACGCAGAGCCAATGGAATCATAGAATGATAGAGGTGGAAGAGACCACAGCCCAACCCCTCTGTTCCATTTAGGAAAAGCACAGTCAAAATATCGCTGACAAATGGTCATCCAGTCTCTGCTTAAAAGCTTCCAAGGAAGGAGCTTCTGCTGGACTCCAAGGCAGAGAGTTCCACTGTTGAATGGCTTGTACGATCAGGAAGTTCTTCCTAAGGTTCAGGTGGACTCTGCTTTCCTGTCACTTGAACCTATGGCTCTATTGAATCCTCGTTTCCATGGCAGCAGAAAGGAAGCCTCTCCCTCTTCCTTAGGACACCCTTCCACATATTTATACATGACTCTCATGCCTGCTCCTCATGAAGCCGCAATCAGTGATGCCAGTATTATGTATGTATGTATGTATGTATGTATGTATGTATGTATGTATGTATTTTTATCCCACTTGTCTCCCCTGGGTGGGATTCAAAGTGGCATACATGGCAAAAAAACCAAAAAACAGCAAAATAAACATAATATAAAAATTCAACAAAACATCATAAACCACATAAACAGATAGCACACACTGCACACCATAATTAGACAGATTAATAACCTACAGTGAATAGGAAACACAAAGAGACAGAATGGGGGGTGGGGGGGGGGAAGCCTGTAAAAGATCTTGGAGTCCTCACGGGAGGAAGGGAAACATGAGCCAGGAATGCCGCGTGGCGGCAAAAAAAGCCCATGGGAATTTGGCCTGCATAAACAGGAGCCTAGTGTCTAGATCCAGGGAAGTCATGTTCCCCATGCTCTATTCCGCTTTGGTTAGACCACACCTGGAATCCTGTGTCCAAAAGTAGATGTAACTACTTTTAGTGTCTGTGTATATTTATAGTTACTTTATGTTCTGTCATGGAATGCATGCTGTCTATATGCTGTGCTCTGCCCTGAGTCCCCTTCAGAGTGAGAAGGGCAGAATATAAATGTTTTAAATAAATTTTGGGCATCACATTTGAAGGGAAATGTTGACTCTAAGCTGGAATATGTCCAGAGAAAGGATCAAGGATTTGGAGAACAAGCCCTATGAGGAGTGGCTTAAAGAGCTGGGCATTTTTAGCCTGCAGAAGAGGAAACGTGATAGCCATGTATAAATATGTGAGAGGAAGTCATAGGGAAGAGGGAGCAGGCTTGTTTTCTGCTTCCCTGGAGACTAGGATGCGGAACAATGAATTCAAACTACAGAAAAGGAGATTCTATCTGAACATTAGGAAGAACTTCCTAACTGTGTAAGAGAGCTGTGGAACTCTCTGCCCTTGACTGTGGTGGAGGCTCCTTCATTGGCGGCTTTTAAATAGAGGCTAGATGGCCATCTGTCAGGGGTGCTTTGAATGCGATTTTCTGCTTCTTGGCAGACGGGGTTGGACTGGATGGCCCACCAGGTCTCTCCAACTCTAGAATTCTATGATATGAAATCAAGAAACATTGAGAACAGCATGTTTGGAATCTTGTGGAGATCAAGAAAAGTTGTTACATCACCGATTAAAGTATTCGTGACAGAGGTTTATGAGGTGTTTAATCTTTTGCTTCTTCTTTCTTAACCAGGGAAGTGAGGATTCTGTGGACCCACTTCTGGCATGAGGAGAAAGAGGAGAAAGAAAACAGCATCTACCGTATACTGAGGAATTTGGAAACAAAACGTGTAGTAAAGAAGGGAGTCTTATAAGAGGAGGAAGTCCTTCTTAGGTCTTCTGACATGGAGGAGAAACCCTATAAATGCCTTGAGTGCAGGAAGAGCTTCACTGCGAGTGGAAGTCTACGTTCACATCAAAGAACACACACTGGAGAGAAACCCTATAAATGTCTGGAGTGTGGAAAGAGCTTCAGTAAGCGTGGAAATCTATATCAACATCAAAGAACCCACACTAGGGAGAAACCCTATACATGTCTCGAGTGTGGAAAAAGCTTCAGTAAGATTAGAAGTCTACGTTCACATCAACGGACTCACACTGGGGAGAAGCCCTATCAATGCACGACATGTAGAAAGAGCTTCACTCAGAGTGGAAGTCTACGTTCACATCAGAGGACTCACACTGGGGAGAAACCCTATAAATGCGTGGTGTGTGAAAAGAGCTTTGCTCGCAATGGTGGCCTACGTTCACATCAAAAAACCCACACTGGGGAGAAAGCCTATACGTGCCTGGAATGTGGAAAGAGCTTCAGTGGGAGTGGCAATCTACAAAGTCATTATAGAATTCACACTGGGGAGAAACCATATAAATGCCTGGAGTGCGGAAAGAGCTTCACTCACAGTGGACATCTACATTTACATTATAGAACCCACACTGGGGAGAAACCCTTTTCATGCCTTGAGTGTGGAAAGAGCTTCAGTGACCGTGGAGGTCTACATAAACACCATAGAATCCACACTGGTGAAAAACTCTATACATGCCTGGAATGTGAAAAGAGCTTCGCTCACAGTGGAACTCTACATAGACATCATAGAACCCACACTGGAGAGAAACCCTATACATGCCTGGAGTGTGGAAAGAGGTTCACTCACAGTGGAAGTCTACGTAGACATCATAGAACCCACACCGGGGAGAAACCCTTTTCATGCCTGGAGTGTGGAAAGATCTTTGCTGACAGTGGAAATCTAGATAAACATCATAGAACCCACACCGGGAAGAAGCCCTATAAATGCCTGGAGTGTGGAAAGAGCTTCGCTTACAGTGGATATCTGTATCAACATCAAAGAATTCACACGAGGGATAATCCCTATAAATGCCTGGAGTGTGGAAAGAACTTCCCTGTGAGCGGAGGTCTACAGAGACATTGTAGAATTCACACTGGAGTGAAAGGTGGTATTTGACACCCAAGAGACTCTCTAAGGTGTAAAAAGGCAATTCTCATAAATACGTTGTTGGGCTATTTTATCATATTGTGGTCTTGCAGAATGGCCCTGATAGAACGAGATAGTCTCAAATTTGAGACTATAAAACCCATAATGCATGACAGTCAGGTGTGGTACTCCATTTTTGCAATTTGGCAATCACCCCTTAGCTGTTCTGTAGAATTTATTTTTTTATTTATCTTATCAGGAATGAACCAATGTATTTGAGAAAAAACAAAGTTTAAAAACTTGACAATCTATTAAATGTCCTTTGACCAGTAGCTGGCCACTTGGTGCCTCAGGTGTTGCTATAAGAAGGGCCTTCACTGTGCATGTGGCAGGGCTCAGGCTGCATTGTAATAGAATCATAGAGTTGGAAGACATCTCATGGGCCATCCACTCCAACCCCCTGCCAAGAAACAGGACAACCGTGTTCAAAGCACCCCCAACAAATGGCCATCCCTAACCCTAACTCTGATAGGTGGCCTGTTGTTTGGTCTTCTCCACACTCACATGTCATGGACTCCACTTTGTAGACCCATTTCTTAAGGTCAGCTCTGCATTTCGTGGTACCAGAGCGCAGTCTGCTCAGCGCCTCCCAAGTCGCCCAGTTTCTGTATGCCCAGGAGGGAATCTCTCATTTGGTATCAGCCATTGATTGACATTCTGGGTTTGAGCCTGCCACTTTTGGACTCTCGCTTGCTGGGGTGTTCCAGCAAGTGTCTCTGTAGATCTAAGAGAACTATTTCTTGATTTAAGGCGTTGGCATGCTGGCCAATATCCAAACAGGGGATGGGCTGGAGATGTCACTGCCTTGGTCCTTTCACTATTGGTTGCTACTTCCCGGTGGATGTCAGGTGGTGCAATACTGGCAAGACAGTATAATTTCTCCAACGGTGTAAGGTGCAGACAGCCTGTGATAATGCAGCATGTCTCATTAAGAGCCACATCCACTGTTTTAGCATGGTGAGATGTGTTCCACACTGGGCATGCGTACTCAGCAGCAGAGTAGCCAAGGGCAAGTGCAGATGCCTTCACTGTGTCTGGTTGTGATCCCCAGGTTGTGCCAGTCAGCTTTTGTATGATATTGTTTCTAGCACCCACTTTTTGCTTGTTATTCAGGCAGTGCTTTTTGTAAGTCAGAGCACAGTCCAGAGTGACTCCCAGGTATTTGGGTGTGTTGCAATGCTCCAATGGGATTCCTTCTCAGGTCTTCCTCAGAGCTTGAGGTGCTTGTCTGTTCTTAAGATGGAACACACACATCTGTGTTTTAGATAGATGAGGAATCAGCTGTTTCTCCCTGTAATAGGCAGTAACAGCACCTAACTCTATGCAACGAGAGGGGACGTTTGGGAGCGATCGTTTCAATTGCCCTAGACATCTCGCTATTATAGCGATCAACCAGAGTGTTGATAGGATTGTCAGGAGTCCTTCTGGATCCACAAGTCAGACCATGACAATGGAAGAATGTTTTGCTCTTCCACTCTGACTACCGTCCGCAATGAAAACTAGGTCAAGTGTGTGACTGGCCTGATGCATGTGGACAGATACTAATTACTTGAGTCAGCCCCATGGTTGTCATGGCAACCATGAAATCCTGAGCTGCACCTGTTAATATGGTCTCTGTGTGAATGTTGAAATCTCCCAGAACTACCAGTTGCTGGGAGCCTGAGGCCAGATTGGAGACCACTTCTGCTCGTTCAGGCAGGGAAACTGCTGAGTCGTGGGGTGGCCGGTACACCAGCAGAATCCCCAACCTGTCTTGGGTTCCCACCTTCAGGTAGACACACTCAAACCCGGAGGATTGAGGGTTTGCAGCTGACCAGAGCAATGGACTGCCGAAAGATCACTGCAACTGTTTGTTCCTTTTTCGTACCTACCATTGATATAAATTGAAAAAAAGATCTAAGAATACTACTTGAGAGAGGAATGTAAAGTGTTGTCATTGGAATGTACAATTTTGAGTACCTGACTTATAACTATTTATGTGAAAATGTTATAGGCTCCAGTTAATTCATCACAATAGTCTTGGATATAGTCGCCTGAGGAAGACTAAAAAAATTGAAACCGGTTGTGTGTTCTAAAGACTTTTCAGTTCAACTCCACAAATGTCTAATTTATGTTTAGTTTGATATTCATTTTGATGTACGGAGCATCAAAATTATAATTGTAAATTGTGTACTTGTTTATTTAATATAAGTTTATATTTCATAACTGTTTATTGATTATTGACTAATGCATACTGTTGTACTTGTGGTTATATATTCGTTTGGTGTATAGACAGGCCTATGAAAGCAACTCCGCTGCTTTTCAAAACCATCTTCTATATGCTGAGTCAGGTTCAACACTTGTGATGTGCAGCTTTTGCCCTTCCTTAAACCAGCTTGTGGTGGAATAATAATAATAATAATAATAATAATAATAATAATAATAATAATAAAGCTTTATTTATACCCACTCCATCTCCCCCAGGGGGACTCGGTGCGGCTTACATGAGCCCACGCCCATCAATACAATACAAGCAATATAACACAAAACACAATAAAACAAGCAAAATACATAAAATGCAAAGTCAAAATAATATACAACACAACAATATAAAATCAAGCATTAAAAACACAGGAAATTTCACTAGGCAGGGCCAGATGCAAGGATATATTTTTTTAAACACTGGGAGATAGGACAGTGTATAGTATAAGGAGGAGGCTCCGGGAATGAGGAAGGATTTCATTGCACAAACCATAAAATAAAGTGCGTCTAAGGACATTTTGTGCAAAGTGTGGTCAGGGAGAGTCTTACATTCAATTACTGAAGGCACATTGGAATAACCAGGTTTTCAAATTCTTCCTGAAGATTGCCAGTGTGGGAGCTTGCCTAATATCTCTGGGGAGTGAGTTCCAGAACCGGGGGGCCACCACAGAAAAGGCCCTCTCTCTCGTCCCCACAAGTCGCACTTGCGATGCGGGCGGGAGCGAAAGAAGGGCCTCTCCGGAAGATCGAAAGGATCGTGTGGGTTCGTAGACGGAAATATGGTCGCGTAGGTAGGAGGGTCCCAAACTGTTCAGGGCTTTGTAGGTGGTAGGTTGTGTGGAAGAGGCTCCTTCTTTGGAAACTTTTAAACAGAGGCTGGATGGCCATCTGTCAGGGGTGATTTGAATGCACTATTCCTGCTTCTTGGCAGGGGGTTGGACTGGATGGCCCATGAGGTCTATTCCAACTCTTTGATTCTATGATTCTAAGATCTGCACCTTGAATTGGGTCCGGTAGATAAATGGCAGCCAGTGGAGCTCCTTAAAGAGAAGGGTTGACCGCTCTCTGTAATTCACTCCAGTTAATAGTCTGGCTGCTGCCCGTTGGACCAGTTGGAGTTTCCAGGCCATCTTCAAGGGCAGCCCCACGTAGAGAGCATTGCAATAGTCCAATCTAGAGGTAACTAAGGCGTGGACCACCGTGGCCAAATCGACTTCACGAGGTACGGTCGCAGCTGGCACACGAGCTTCAATTATGCGAATGCCCTCTCAGCCACTGCCGACACCTGAGCTTCAAGCATCCGTGCCAAATCTAGGAGGACACCCAAGCTGTGGACCTGCGATTTCAGGGGGAGTGCAACCCTGTCAAGCACAGGTTGCTACCCTATACCTCGATCCGGCCTACAATTGACCAGAAGGACCTCTGTCTTGTCAGGATTGATCCTTAGCTTATTCGTCCTCATCCAGACCATCACAGTGATCAGGCACTCGTTCAGCACTCAAGGGGCTTCCTTGGAATTAGGTGGAAAAGAGTAGTAGAATTGGGCGTCATCTGCATAGAGATGGCACCCAACTCCAAAACTCCGGATGACCTCTCCCAGCAGTTTCATGTAGATATTAAAAAGCATGGGGGACAGAATGGAACCTTGCGGGACCCCGCAGGTCAAAGGCCAGGGGTCCGAGCAGGTGTTCCCCAGCTTCACCATCTGGGAACAACCCTCCAGGAAGGACCGGAGCCACGAGAGACCCATCCCGGAGAGCCGGTCAAGAAGGATACCATGGTCAATGGTATTGAAAGCCGCTGAGATGTCCAAGAGAACCAGCAGAGTCACACTCCCCCTGTCCAGCTCCCTACGGAGATCATCCACCAAGGTGACCAAAGCTGTCTTGGTGCCATGACCAGGCCTGAACCCAGACTGCGACTGGTCTAGAAAATCAGTGTCTTCAAGGAATCCCTGGAGCAGGGCCGTAGCCAGAAAAAAATTTCGGGGAGGGTTGACAATTTTGGGGGAGGGGTTGAAAATTTGTGGGGGGGGGTTGAAAATTTGGGTGGGGGGTTGAAAATTTCGCGGGGGGGGGGGTTGAAACCTGCCTCCTAGCTCACGCTGAAGCAAAGAGCACAGCAGGGGGCAGAGCAACCTTCCATAGCCTGCAGCTCCACCCCTGTCAACCACCTCCACCAAGTCTGGCCTCCTTAATGAGAGCATTCAACACACACACACACAACTTGGTTGCTTCACTACATCGGCTATTGCTGCAAGTAATGACAGTGTGAATAAATTGTCAATATTTGCTTGAGATAGTGCTTACAGTTCTGGAGGGACTCTTAATTTTTTGCATCTCATAGACTTAGCATGGGGATTTGGTTAACCAGTTAAAATTCATGAGTAAACCAGTTTTTAAAAAAAAATCTGAAACATTTCGGGGAGGGGGGTTGAACCCCTAAAACCACCCCCTCGCTACAAGGAATCCCTGGAGCTGAGAGACAACCTCCCGCTCCAGCTCCTTGCCCAAAAGGGGAAGGTTAGAGATAGGCCTGTAGTTATTCAAAACTGTAGGGTCAAGGGAGGTCTTCTTCAGGGTTGGTCTCACCACAGCCTGCTGCAGACCAGATGGAAATTTCCTTTAAGCCAATGATGCATTAATAATCGGCACAAACCGATCTAATAACCCACCCCTGGATGATTTAATTAGCCAAGATGGGCAAGGATCTAGGGCCGATGTGGTCTCCCTCACAGCTCCAAGGTCTCCCTCACAGCTCCCATCCACATCATCAGGACGAACAAGCCGGAAAGAATCCCACAAGATCAGACTGACAGATGCCTTGGTTACCTCTTCTGACATTGCATTTAAACTGGAGTCCAGCTCAAGGCGAATCTGAGCGACTTTATCTGCAAAATGGTGCGTGAACTCGCAGCACCAAGTTGCCGAGTCCTTGAGGAGCCCCGCTCCACCTCAGGAGGGTGGAGGGGCTCTCCGACAACCTGAAACAACTCCTTAGGTCTATTGGATGCAGCTGCTATGCGGGTGGTCGAGAAGGTCTTCCTGGCTGCCTGCAAAGCTGCGGAATAAGCCCTAGTGGAGGCTCTAGCCCGCTCTCAGTCAGAGGCACCCCGAGATTTCCTCCAGATGCCCTCTAGACCCCTTCTCGTGCGCTTCATCTCAGCCAAATCCTCAGTGAACCAAGGAGTTGGCCTGACTCTATACAATGAGAGAGGACGTTTGGGGGTGATCGTGTAAATTGCCCTAGCCATCTCGCTATTATAGCGGTCAACCAGGACATCAACAGGATCAGGCTCCATGACAGAAAGAACCCCAAGAGTCCTCAGAAGTCCATCCGGATCCATCAGTCTCCTGGGGCGGACCATCTTAGTGGGTCCCCCACCCCTGCGGAGGTTAGAGTTTGCCTACAACTGATCAGGTGATGGTGAGACCATGACAATGAAAGAATATTTTGCTCTTCCACCCTGACCACTCCACTGTCCACAGTAAAAACCAGGTCAACTAACAAAATGAAATTCAACAGGGACAAATGCAAGAGACTCCACTTTGGCAGGAAAAACAAAATGCAAAGATACAGAATGGGGGACAATGCCTGGCTCGAGAGCAGTACGTGTGGAAAAGATCTTGGAGTCCTCGTGGAGAGGAAGGAGAACATGAGCCAGGAATGTGATGTGGTGGCAAAAAAAGCCAATGGGATTTTGGCCTGCATCAATAGGAGCCTAGTGTCTAGATCTAGGGAAGTCATGCTCCCCATGCTCTATTCCGCTTTGGTTAGACCACACCTGGAATATTGTGTCCAATTCTGGGCACCACAATTCAAGAGAGATATTGACAAGCTGGAATGTGTCCAGAGGAGGGCGACTAAAATGATCAAGGGTCTGGAGAACAAGCCCTATGAGGAGCGGCTTAAGGAGCTGGGCATGTTTAGCCTGAAGAAGAGAAGGCTGAGAGGAGATATGATGAGAGCCATGTATAAATATGTGAGAGGAAGCCACAGGGAGGAGGGAGCAAGCTTGTTTTCTGCTTCCCTGGAGACTAGGACGCAATGGAACAATGGCTTCAAACTACAAGAAAGGAGATTCCATCTGAACATGAGGAAGAACTTCCTGACTGTGAGAGCCGTTCAGCAGTGGAACTCTCTGCCCCGGAGTGTGGTGGAGGCTCCTTCTTTGGAAGCTTTGAAACAGAGGCTGGATGGTCATCTGTCAGAGGTGATTTGAATGCAATATTCCTGCTTCTTGACAAAATGGGGTTGGACTGGATGATGGCCCAGGAGGTCTCTCCCAACTCTTTGATTCTAGGATTTTACCAGGTGAGATTAGGCAAGCCCCACCCTAGCAGCTTTTAAGAAAGAGCTAAAAACTTGGCTTTTCTGATGTGCCTTCGGAGAGTGACCATCTAACCCATTTTTGTGAGTTTCCACCTACAGTTTGTTTACACGATGCACTTTCCCCCGCCCCTAATGAAGCTCAAGCCCCACTGCTCCCCCCGTCTCGGGCTCCTCCTTTACAAACACCCCTTTTCTACTTCCTATTTCACCCAGGGTTTTAACGTTTTTAACATTTGATCTTGCACATTTGGCCTGCCCTCTGTGATTGATTTATGTTATTTTGCATTGTCTATTTTAGTTTGCGCATTATGTATTTGTTGTGCCTGTCATAAGTGATGGACTGGATGAGAATTAATACATTGAAGATAAATCCAGACAAAACAGAGGTACTCTTGATTGGTTGGTAGGCGGATCAAGGTGTGGGGCTACAGCTTGTGTTGGAGGGGGTCACACTCCCCTTGAAGACACAGGTTTGCAGTCTGGGGGTGATCCTGGACTCATCGCTGACCCTGGAACCCCTGATGTCGAGCACCCCCCCCAAAAAAAAGGGATAGTGACTTATAGTTCTGCAAAGGGCAAGGGCACCAGACTACACAACAAGGGTCAAGTCTTGGTCACATTGCCAAAGCACTGACAACAACAAGGACCCCACGAGGCTTTTGGGAAACGGCTGGATCTTGGGACTTCTGCCCTCCATGAGAGTTGTAGTTTCCCAGGGACCAGCTTCGATCCCAGCGTGGCAGCTCTGCCTAACGTTTTGGACTCACAAGGACATCTTTCCCGCTCATGGACTCACATTGCTTGAAAATAATTTCTTTATTAAATTTCTCTGGTGGGTGGGATGGAGAAGGGGTGATTGACCTATATACTTTCCTTCTATGTATTTCCTTCACAAGTCTAACCCAGCCATGAACTCTTTTGCCCTTTGGGAGGCTGATCAGGGAGCAGCCTGCGGGGCTGAAAAGGCAATCAGGAATCACAAAAACACCTATTTACTTGGAACTCACATCTGAACAATGGGACGTGGAGTTACTATTTGACTTTAGGAGGGGGTCATCAGAGTGTGATTTCCTCTGCCAAGTTTCCCTTCACAACACGTACCCTTCCCAGCCTCACCTTTTACCTTATCTGATCCTGGAAGGGGAAAACCTGAATCAAATGATTATCCCTAACCACTGACCCATCACAAGAACAAAAAATCGAGTTTCCTTGGCTGGCTGATTCCCCGGGCACAGGACAGTGGAATGTCATCACCCTCTCTGGACACATCGCCCCTCTTCTGTCCCGCCTCCCTCTCCCTGATTTGCTGAGGAGCCGAAGAGGGAGGGAGTTTTGAAATGTTTTCCTGTATTTTGCCTATAAATATGCCTGTGGCGGAATTATTCCCACAATTGCATCCGTCTCAGCTAAATCGCTCATTAAACCTCGATGCCCCTTCTTCGCTTTGGCAAGAGTCTCATTTCAATTATTAATATTAAATAAAATTGCTGGAATCAGGCTTCTCTGAAGGCTTGCCAAGGTAGCGTTCCCTCTTTGGTGGGAACTAAGGGTCATCTCGCATTGAGTCGCCAATTTAGGCTGAAAAATGCGGTATAGAAATAAAGCAAATAAATAATAAATAAATCTCTTCTTGGAGTTGACCCCCCTAAAGTCTAATTTGGTCTCATTTAGTGTAAAACTAGCAGTCTTGGAATAGACAAAGTGGCCACAAAAATGATCCCAGCACCCACTCTTATGAAAGTTGTCCAAAAGAAAATCTGTGTTGCACATAGTAACCAAACACAGCCAAGCTTTCATTTCACCACAGCATTATAAGAAATAAAATCTGAGCTCTAGCAACCAAACTCAGTTTTCCCATTCCCTCACCAGTATAAGAAATAACAACTTATCACAGAGCAGCTTTCATTTTACCTCAGCAGTAGAAGAAATGAAAGCTGAGCTGTGATTGGTTGTTATCGGCAACACAAATATATGAGAAATCAATGTGTTTGGGATTTCTATTTACGCCAGTACTCATAGCCTGGTGCTGAAGAACACTCAGGCGGCCTTTAGTCTTAAGGCGTAGTACCAGGCATAGAGATTACGGGGAAATGTTTTTTAGGTCAAAAATAGGCAAAGAAATTAAGGGGTGTAAAAATAACCTGGCTAAAGATGTTATGGAGACATGGGTTAAGTTAAAAAATAAGATATTTTCAGGAGTTTCCCCCCAACCCCAATAGTTTTACTGGAAAAATTTCCAGAAGACCTGAGAGTTAAACTTAAACATAAAAAATTAGTGGAGGGGGAAACTGCTCTTTCCTGGAAGGAATGGATACAAAACTCGATGGGCAAGTTTAATAAGTTAGAAGAACAAGGTGTCCTGAATTGGTTTGAGAGGCAACGGCTGTAGAATTGGAGAAAGGACTGGTTAAGTAAAAATCCCAGATGTAGAGCACTGAATAAATACGAGGAATGGTTAAGTAAGCTTAAAAACCAAGAAATAATGGGGAAAGGATTAATTGGGAAAATACATAATTGATTAATTGGTGAAGAAATAGGGCTGAAGCTGTTAGAAAACGTATGGGAAGGAGACCTAGGGCCTCTGACAGATTTTGATTGGAAAAGGGTCCTGAAGTCGAGAGAATCATAGAACCCTAGAATCAAAGAGTTGGAAGAGACCTCTTGGGTCATCCTCCAGTCCAACCCCATTCAGCCAAGAAGCAGGAATATTGCATTCAAATCTAACACTGGAAGCATGGTCTAGGGAAGTCTGGAACGTAGCTCTAAATGATAAATTAACAATGGAAATGAGGGTATTCAGGGGGAAATTAACAGATCAGATTTTGAGGCATACTGGTCGGTCTTTATTAAATATGCCTTAGAGAGCGAAAATGGAAAACAACAGAATTTTGTGGGTCAGGAATTTTGGATATGTCATTTGATTAATGGTTGGTTTATAAATACATGGTGAAGGAAATGATACTTGTTCAGGCCTTGGTGGTGGGGTCATGTGTTTGTAAAATGTTTACTGTTTTGTGTTTTGTTTAAACTATAAGTTGTTATTGTATGTAAATAAAACCTTACTTTAAAAAAAGTAATAGTACCACATTCATCAATCATCTGTAATGCTTCGCCCATGTTCGAACATAGGCTGCAGTTCTCGACACGCAATCACAGAACATCAAAGGAGTGAAGACATATGCAGTTGCAAAATCAGAACGATCAAGTTTCATTTCACCAAACTGCTCTCTCATACAAACTGGATATTCAATATTTATATTCATGTAAATTTGTTCAATTCCGAAAAATTGACTCAGTTTGTCTGTACTGCAAAGGAAGGAAATTTAAAGGAGAAACCCCAGAAATGTGCTGCACGAGCAGAAAAGTGAAGCGGCCTGAACTTGAGCAGCCAAAAGAGCCCCTGATAAAAATGGAATTACTGATTATTCAAAACATTACCTCATAAACACCAGGAATTACAATTCCTATTTCCAGGTAACTTCATGCAGCACCACAGCAAAGTGTGTCCAGGTTTAGCCAGTGTGCATACACACACACACACACACACGTACGTACATAAGCTTGGGTACCCAGCGTTAGCCAGTTATTTGAAAGTCAACTCATACATAAACACACACTACATACACACACACACACACAATTTATTATTTATTTAAAACTTTTATATCCTGATCTTCTCACCTCCGTAGAGGGACTCAGACCAGCTTACAACAAGGATTCAATGTTACTAATTGTGATGGCACGCCAGGAAGATGAAGAGAAAACTATACGTGTTCGGCCATTTTCCCAGTAACCATCGGTATGCCCTGTATGTACTTTAATTCTCCCAAAATAATACTCTAGAGACAAGACTACATTTAACCAATGAAGTTTACTGAACAATCAAGGTGAATCAAAACAAGGTATACAAAGGTGCAGTTTGATTTCTGATGGCATAGAATTAGAATAGTAAGGAACAGGTATAATGCATAACTCTGAGGTAAATATAGGCAACAGGAGGCTATGAGATATAATGGTGGTATGTGCTCTGAAGTAACAACTATATTTTCTATGAGGTAAGCACTCTATAAACTCTGAGGCATGTACTATCTATGTTATATAAGGCATGTACTGCTCTGATCTATGGCATGTACATGTACTATCTAATCTATAAGGCAAATACATAAAGCAGATACGTGCTAAGGATTGCCTGTTCCAGACCGCTAAGCCAGACCAGACACGTTCTGGCTAACTACTAAAAGCTCTGTCCAAAAAGAAGAATGGAGGGGAAAAGTCCTTCCACCAGGCTCTGAGCCAGAATGGGCTGAACCAACCGAGCTCGGTCTCTCGGGGGATCCTAAGCTCCGACTCTAAAACTTAGCAGAATGGAACAGTCCACCTCCAGAGAGCAAACAGGGGGAAAAAAACAGAGGGATAAAACTAGGCTGAGACTTCACACTAATAAAAGTTAAAACATCATAGAACAATATAAGATTAAAATACATATAAATAAAATACATATATACCAAATCGCCAAGGTAAAATCATGTTCAACTCGGTCCGCATATGTGGTCACTCACTTTGGTCTGTAACCAGTCTCAGCTATTATTCTGGGAATGCTTCGTTCCATAACCAAGATTTCACTAGCCTCCTGAAGGACAAGAGGGAGGGGGCAGATGTAATCTCACTCGGGAGAGAGTTCCATATCCGAGGGGCTACCACAGAGAAGGCCCTGTCTCTCGTTCTCACCAAAAGCGCTTGCAAAGGTGGTGGGACTGAGAGCAGGGCCTCTCCAGAAGATCTTAATGTCCTTGATGGTTCATAGGGGAGAATACACTCGGACAAGTAAACTGGGCTAGAACCGTAGAGGGATTTATAGGTTAAAAACAGGACTTTGAATTGTGCTCGGAAGCTAATTGGCAGCCAGTGGAGTTGGTGCAGGAAGGGAGTTGTGCGTTCCCTGTACCCCGCTCCCACCAGTAGCCTGGCTGTCGAGCGCTGGACTAATTGCAGCTTCCGGGCAGTCTTCAGAGGCAACCCCACGTAGAGAGCATTATTGAATAGGCAGTAAGAGGAAGACAGGCATTAGTACTAAATATATCAATTATATCAATATTATATTAATATTATATATTCATTATAATATTACAATTATATTCTATATATACATATTATTTCTATAATTATACTATGTCATATATATATATATATATGCGTATGTTTATATTATTCTATTATTATTACAGCTCACTTAATTTATCCATCTCAACAGATTCCTTAATCTTCATCAGCAGTTATCATTGTTAGAGAATGCCTCTAGAACAAGAGAGAATGCCTCTAGAACAAGAGAGAATGCCTCTAGAACATGGCCATATAGCCCGAAAAAACTTACAGCAACCTACTAATTCCAGCCATGAAAGCCTTCGACAATACGTTATCATTGTTCTTTGTCTTTCATTCTGCTGTTAGGGAGAGATGCTGTATATGCTAATATTTGCAGAAACATTCACAAGAAATAACTATATACATATTTACAGAAATATTCACAAAAATATTTGAAGGTTTGAATCCAGGGAGCGGCGTGAGCTTCTGCTGTCAGCCCCAGCTTCTGCAAAGGTTCGAAAACAGGCAAATGTGAGTAGATCAATAGGTACTGCTCCAGCAGGAAGGTAACGGCGCGCCATACAGTCATACTGGCTACATGACCTTGAAGGTGTCTATGGACAACGCCGGCTCTTTGGCTTAGAAATGGAGATGAGCACCAGAGTCCCAGAGTCAGACACGACTGGACTTACTGTCAGGGGAAAACCTTTGCCTTATATTCACAGAAAATCATTAAAATATTCATAAATAATATATTCATAGAAATATTATCAAAAAATTCTGGAAATATTAACAAAAATAATCATACAAAATTGCAGCAATATTAATAGAAATAGTCACAATAAATGTTCAGAAAAATATTTCCAGAAATATTCACAAAATACTCAAATAATATATACACAGAAATTCCTAAATTCATTCACAGAAAGTATAGAAATGTTTACAAAATATTTTTGAAAATATTCATTAAAATATTTGCAGAAATATTAAAATGTTGATTGAAATATTCACAAAAATAATCTTTAAAATATAGGCAAAAATAATGATCAAACAACCCCAGTTACTACAGGGGTTCACACTAAGCAGAGTTAAATATACACAAAGCAGAAGGGATGGCCCCATGGTCTGAGAATCTCCCAGTATCAAGAATGGGGTTGATTAAACAAAGACAAGGGACACTAAAACCATATTTACTTAGAAAAAAATGCTGTGATCACTAAAAGTCAGCATGGATTTCTCAAAAACAAGTCATGCCAGACTCATATCTATTTTTTTTGATAAGAGTAACAAGCTTGGTAGGTGCAGGGAATGCTACGGATGGAGCAGATCTTGATTCCAGTAACGCCTTCCTTTGACAAAGTCCTCCACGACCTTCTTGCAAGGCCCAATGCAGTTCAACATCCTTATGAATGACCTGCTTGTTGTGGCCGACAACGAGAGGACGGAGACTGGGAGGGAGGTGAAGAGGGCCCTCACGAGACCCCAGCGTGGCAGAGGTGGGTAGACCCAAAGGGAAGGACAGAAGGGGCCTGCGGGGTGGTGGGTGGGAGGTGACCCCAAATCGAGGGGCTGGGGAAACTGAGTGTGGAAGGCCCACCGGAGCCTTCCACACTTCCTGCAGCTGTTTCTCCCCCCCCCCCCTTGCACAGGAGGGGGCCAGGGAGCCCTTGTCGTGCATGTGCTGCACCTTATTTAATAATTTATAGGGTTTTAAAGTCCCTTTCAGTTTTTTTTTAAAGTGATGGTCACTAGGTGTTTCTGTCCAAATTTGGTGTCAATTCTTCCAGTGATTTTTGATTATGTTAATCCCACAAACATACAGTAGTTTTCTTTTACCCATTTATGATTTATGACACCTTAAATACCACTAGTTTAATTCATAAATCTTACACTTGATATATGTCCCTACTGCTGCCATAAAAAAGTGATTGTACAGTTCCAATGTTTGTTGAAAGTGATCAATTTTTCTCCTTAATCAGCAGTATTAGTTTTTCCATCTCTGCTAGTTTGCAGATCTTCATCGGTCAATTCACTTGAGTTGGGGTAACTTCTTCCTCCCATCATCTCTGAAGATACAGGATTTTAGTAGCAATTATCATATATTTTTGTAATCTTTCAAATTTTCTTTCTAGATGAACAAAACTCGGTGCAGTTTGTGGAATTCTTTTCAGACTTTGGGCATTTATAGGGTTTCTCCCCAGTGTGAATCCTTTGATGTGAACATAGACTTCCACTCTGTGAAAAGTTCTGTCCACACTACATGCAATTCTAGGCTTTCTCCCCAATGTGAGTCTTTTGATGTGAACGTAGACTGGAAATCTCAGCAAAGCTGTGTCCACACTCTAGGCATTTATAGGGTTTCTCCTCAGTGTGAGTCTTTATTTATTTTATTGATTAATTATTCAAACTTATATGCCGCCACTCCCCTGGGGCTCGGAGCGGCTTACAAGAATGGCTAAAATCTAACACAATTTAAAAACAGCAATATCACAAATCAAAGGCCTGTCGAAACAGATATGTCTTACATGCCCTGCGGAAAGCTGATAAGTCCCGCAAGGCACGGACTTCAGGTGGCAGAGTGTTCCAGAGTGAGGGTGCCACTGCTGTGAAGGCTCTGCGTCTGGTTGCTGTTAGACGCAAAGTCTTGACACTGGGAATTTCCAATAGGCAGCTGGATATCCCCACTGCCCGGTCAACCCAGCCATAGGATCTCCGTCTTTGCTGGATTCACCCTCAACCTGCTGGCACGCAGCCATCCAGTAACGGCCTCGAGGCACTGATGGAAACAATCGGGTACAGAGTCCGGTCGGCCTTCCATCTTCAGCACCAGCTGAGTGTCATCGGCGTACTGATAACACTCAAGCCCAAAACCTTGAACCAGCTGAGCAAGTGGTCGCATATAGATGTTAAACAACAGAGGGGAGAGAATGGCCCCCTGAGGAACCCCACAAGAGAGAGAGAGGGGACCTCTCAGAGACCAGGCCTCCCCTCTCCACTCGCTGTCCACGGTTGTGAAGAAAGGAGGACAGACAGTTCAAAGCTCTCCCCCTGACTCACCCCAACAGCAGCAAGGCAGTGGGTCAAAAGATTGTGGTCGACTGTGTCCAATGCTGCTGTGAGATCCAATAACACAAGCAGCACCGACCCGCCCTGGTCAAGCTGGCATCGAAGGTGATCCGTGATGGAGACCAGCACAGTCTCTGTCCCGTGCCCTGCACTGAAGCTGGACTGCAAGGGATCTCGTCCGGCTGTGTCGTCTAGGAATTGCTGCAACTGCTCCGCTGCTGCCCTCTCCATCACCTTGCCCAGGAACGAGAGATTCGAAACTGGGCGGTAACTGGAGGGAACCGAAGGATCTAAGTCTGGTTTCTTCAGCAGGGGAGAGACCACCGCCTCTTTTAAACCCTCTGGAAAAACTCCTTGCTCAAGGAGCTGTTTATAATCTTCAACAGAGGGTCATGTAATCCCTCCAAGCAGGATTTCACCAACCAGGAGGGACACGGATCGAGGGAGCAAGTGGTCGGTCTAGCTGCGGCGATGAGCCTATTGATAGCCCCTGTGTCCAGCGGGATGAACCGGTCGAGGATGGGCCCAGCAAGAGTCTCAAGTTCTCTCACTGTATCAATTGTGGTGGGGAGGTCCCGGCGAAGTAGCGAGATCTTGTCTGCAAAATAGCTCTGAAAAACCTCGGCTGAAGGGGCCTGATCACCACTTTTTGGGATGGTAGGAACCATTGTTAGAGATCGAATTATTTTGAACAATTTTGCCGGGCGTGATGTGAATGTAGACCTGAACTCTGAGTGAAGCTCTGTCCACACTCAAGGCATTTATAGGGTTTCTCCCCAGTGTGAGTTCTTTGATGTTTAAGTAGACTTCCACTTTCAGTGAAGCTCTGTCCACACTCCAGGCATTTAAAGGGTTTCTCCCCTGTGTGGATCCTTTGATGTGGCTCTAGATGTCCTTTCCGAGCGAAGCTCTGGCCACACTCCAGACATTTATAGGGTTTCTCCCCAGTGTGTGTTCTTTGATGTAAACGTAGAGTTCCACTCCGAGAGAAGCTCTGACCACACTCCTGGCATTTATAGGATTTCTCTCCAGAGTGAATTCTTTTATGTAAACGGAGAATTCCACTCGTACTGAAGCTCTGTCCACACTCCAGGCATTTATAGGGTTTCTCCCCAGTGTGAATCCTTTTATGTTTATGTAGACTTCCATTTTCAGTGAAGCTCTGTCCACACTCCAGGCATTTATAGGGTTTCTCCCCAGTGTGAATCCTTTGATGTGCATATAGATTTCCATTTTGAGCAAAGCTCTTTCCACACTCCAGGCATTTATAGGGTTTCTCCCCTGTGTGGGTCCTTTGATGTAACTGTAGAGCTGAACTATGAGGGAAGCTCTTTCCACACTCCAGGCATTTATAGGGTTTCTCCTCCATGTTGACAGTTATGTATATGATTAATTGCAATATGGACACTTGAATCTTCCCTTTTTCTTTCTAATCAAAAGTGAGTACCACAAGATCACCACCTAGAGAGGACTTCTTCTTCCTATAGGATTTCTTTCTGTATTGTAGTTTGGTTTCCAAATCCCCAAATCTGCATTAGATACTGATATTTCCTTATCATGTCAGAGGAGACTTCATAGGGTCTTCATTTCCCTGGTCAAGAAAGAAGAAGCAAAAGATTAAACATGAAGCCACAAACCTCCTTCATTTCCAAAATTATCCTCTTTTTCCTTCATGGCTCATGTTGAAAATGGAAATGCCTAGAAGGTCTCAAGGATATACACAGAAACCAGCAAAGGTGATCACAGATTCATAAACAGGAAAAGATTACTTCAGAAGGAAAGAAGGGGGTGGTGGTGAAAAGAATGAATTGTAGAAGGAAGGATGGGTGGAAGGTAAAAAGGGACCTTTGTCCAATAATAAGGAGCCACGCTGATTTTGTTGGCTTGACCCCAAGAATGGCTAAAGAAACCTAAGGCTGACAGTCTGGCAGACCATAGACAGGGCATCGTTCACTCTGAATGATGCGTTTCCATGAATTGCCAGTATAAGTTGAACATTATGAGACACAGTGATTCCTTATGAATTATTTCATGAATTTCTGGGTCACTTTTCAGGTCACAAGGGATCCCAGGTCCGCTTCCTATTCATCCCATATTAGACCCCTGCTGCCACCAAATTTCCTACATTTCCCAAAATAATTTTATTATTTCCCGCATTTCTACCCCGCCCTTCTGAACCCCCGAGGGGGGACTCAGGGCGGCTTACAAGGCACAATTCGATGCCAGCATAAACATAACAATGGATAAAACATGTAAACAGCAATTATAACAATTAAGACAGTCAGTTCATACATCAAAATCAATTAAAAATACAATGTGAAACTCAGTGTTTGCCACCTCAGAGTCTGTAAATTCATTCCACATTGTCAGTACCATCGATTCCGGTCGTCATTGTCCTTATCTAATTGCCAGATTGCCCGAAAGCCTGGTCCCACAACCATGTTTTTAATTTCCTTCTGAAAGAAAGGAGGGATGTCAATGACCTAATTTTCCCGGGTAGTGAATTCCACAGGTGAGGGGCCACCACCGAGAAGGCCCTGCTCCTCGTCCCCACCACTCTCACTTTTGATAGAGGTGGGGTCGAGAGCAGGGCCCAAATTCCCAAAGAAGTTGCCTTTCTGCCTGGGAAATCCAATCCAGGCACAGRTTAATCGGGAAAGCCTSCTTCCTCTCAMCCTTTTTCAACCCCGTCCACTCCCCTCTCTTATTCCCTGRCCTCTGTTARGGGGAAAGGGTTTTCAGCAGGTGACGCCGATRGAGAGAAACACTCGTTATGTATYRGGAGTTGTAGGYKTGTGTTRGCAGTKATTTAAGCCARTAAATCCCAGCCTGGGGAAGAATGGCATCTACTCTATCCAATCCTCTCCTAGAAGAGGCCGTACAAATGTCTTCCTGAGCGTGGGGAAAAGTATCCTCTATCTATCTGTCTGAAATATAAATATTGCTCTATCATATATTATTGCAAATAGCCCCCTTCTCAAGCCTCCACTAGTTGTTTGTTGTGTATCCAATTGCTTGCTGTATTGTAGATGTGTATATTGGTTTGCAATTTAACCTTACCTCCTCGCAGTGGGAGGGGCTGCAGATCATGTGATCAGGTCTGCGTTTGTTCAGGGCTCTGACTCCATTTTAGAAGGGCAGAAGTCATGAGACCAGCGTTTCTCAACCTGGGAGTCGGGACCCCGGGGGTGTCAGGAGGGGGGTCGCCAAAGACCATCAGAAAACACGTATTTCTGATGGTCTTAGGAGCCCCTTTGGCAGAGAAGGCTGAAAACCTCTCCACCCGTCCTTCTCTTCCTTTTTGGAAACAGACAGCGAATGATCCTCCCTGCAAAAGCCCTCCTCCTGCTGTGATTGGCCTTCCTCTCAGCTGGCCTCTCAGCGAA
>NW_026847539.1:0-10068 GCF_025583915.1 Anolis sagrei ordinatus | reverse complement strand
AAAAAAAATCAAAATCCTGGCTACGGCCCTGTATAGAGTTGTGCTGGAGAACCTAGAGATTTCTAAAATTCTCTAGGAATTTATTTGATAGATCCTCAAATGCAACTTTGTGATACCTTGTGGATAATGTTTGCCATAGAACTACCTGGAGGATCTAGCAAATTTCTAGGGTAAATAAAAATGCAGATATGAGTGTCGGTTACAGGATCTTAGTGTATTCTGCAAACAGGCAAATTGCTGATGCAGAGATCCATCAGAACTACAACCACATTTAGGTTTTGATTATAGGGGAAACAGAAATTCTACATTTTGCATATATATATGTGTGTGTGTGTGTGTGTGTGTATATATATATGTGTGTGTGTGTGTGTGTGTGTGTGTGTGTGTGTGACCTGCATCAATGACCTGTATAATAAAAAAATACAAATGTAAGAATAGGAGCATATACATTTATTAATAGTAAATTATCTCTTCTTGGATGTTACTAAGAACAAATTCCCAGAACCATTCCCAGGAGCTGAGGACTGAGACCCTGCAAACACTCTTCATCTTCCTTTTTATCTACCATTCATGTTCAGCTGGGGAACTGGCAGTTGATCAATCTCTAGAAGGACATAGGTTTCCCTTTGCCTAAGTGATGGGAAGCAATCCTCGTGTTCAAAAAGAAAAATCAAGAGGCCTCTTACCTTGAAAGCACTAAATGCCAGTTGATCTGCTTATTGACCAGGCGGATGAGTCCAACAGGGAGGGAAGATTTTGCAGGACTAAAAGCACAAATAGATTTATGTTGGAGTGTAAAAGAGCTCAAGAAGCAGAATTGTGGAACAGGTACACAAGATTATGTTAGAAAAGACCTAATGAGGACCAGGTTATAGATTCATGTGGTGTGGGGGTGGGGAGTGGATTTACAACTCTTTCACAAATGTGGCCGCATAACATTTGACATGGAACAATATTCCCCAAATATGGAATAGATGTCATTGGTTAGTCTGAAGACAGCATTATTTTGAATGTTAAATCAAATTAAATTCTTCCACAGACACAATGTTATTCATCAGCATAATAGGAAATGAAGCAATTCTCTTCCTCCCCTTGGCACATTCAAAATCTGATATGATAAAGGAGAAAGTCTCACCATATGAGCGGGTATCTGCTTGCACACTACATAATTTCACCTCATGTTTTATCCTACCATTCTTTAATTTTTCAAGAGTTAATATTCTTTTTTTATGGAAAATCTAGATAATTGTAGTACCTCTCCCTATTACCCATCTAGGAGCTTAAGATCATCTGGGGAGGCCCTGCTCTCGGTCCCACCTTCTTCGCAGGTGCACTTGGCAGAGACGAAAGACAGGGCCTTCTCAGTGGTGGCCCCTCGACTGTGGAACTCCCTCCCTAGGGATATTAGATCACTTCCTCTCTTCTGACCTTCCGGAGGAAAGTAAAAACCTGGATTTTTGAGCAAGCCTTTGGGAACGCAGTGCAATAGACAAACACGGATCTATGTGGAACTGAATTATGGAATGGCTCAGATTATATTTTTTTGGACAAAGAGATGAACAGTGAAGGCATTTGTTTTATATTATTTTAATGTTTTTATTGTATTATTTTATAGACTGGTTTTAAGTTATATACTGTATATTGTTACGGCATCAAATAGCTGCCGGTTGTAAGCCGTCTTGAGTCACCTTTGGGTTTGAGAAAGGCAGGGTAGAAATATCCTAAATAAATAAATAGTAAAGAAATACCTATCGAAAAACACAATTATCTGCCTTTAATCGTTTTTCAGATTAGATCCATACTCCAAAATAGAATCATAGAATTATTGAGTTGGAAGAGACCACAAGTGCCATCCAGTTCAACCCCCTTCTATGCAGGAACACACAATTTATTTAAGTAAGAGACTGTTATATAATGATATTTTAATCTGGCACTAATTCAGTAGGAGAACATGCACAAAGAATCAATTTCTATTTCCAAAGAGTAAAACTTCAGACCAGACATTCCTTCCAGCAACCAACTGCTACTGTGGCCATCAGATGGATAAGACAATAATTTGTGATCATTCTCTTTCATGTGCTCTAGACTAATGTAAGTCAGGCCTATGACAATTTTTGTTTAATAAAATAACTTACCTGTACCATAAGTAACGAAGTAAAAATAAGGCAGGGCCTATAAAATAAGAAAATATTTAGAGATTTGGAGGGATAGGACCAGAAGGATATGTCATTTTGCTTGTACATTTTATCTGGATTTGTTCTTCAGGGAAACATACACACCAGCAAAACATGGAATAGAATCTTATGACTGTTATTTTCAGCTTCCTTAAATTATTGATTGTATAATTGAATGGAAAGTTGGGGGGGGGGGAATTCACTCTCATCCAGTTCCAACATTATCCAGCTGTCTGTCAAGAACACGATGATGAAAGACCATATCAGAAGGAAGCACAAATATCAGAGATAATAGAGGGATTCTTCTTTTTTTCATCTTAGAAATAGAAGAAATACTTCTGTCTCCACAGGGAGGTAGAGGAAAACCCCAGAACCTATGCAGGCTGGATTCGGACTCACTATGATCAAATTATGGCAATGGGCAAAGGTCCCTATGTTTGAGGTCTGAGGCTGCAGCTTTTTGGAAAAGTCTCAAAGGGTACATCTACACTGCAGAATTAATGCAGTTTGATACCACATTAACTGCCATGGCTCAATGCTATGGAATCCTGGGAGTTGCCATTTGGGGAGGGAGCAACACTCTTTGGCAGAGATGGTGAAAAACCTTGTAAAACGACAATTACCAGGATTCCATTGCATTGAACCACAGTAGTTAAGGTGGGTGTCAAACTGCATTAATTCTACACTGAAAAGTAATGGTAAAAGTTTCCCCTTGTCATTAAGTCTAGTTGTGTCCAACTCTGTGGGGTGGCGCTCATCTCCATTTCTAAGCCGAAGAGCTAGTGTTGTCTGTAGACGCCTCCTAGGTCATGTGGCCAGCATGACTGCATGAAGCACTGTTACCTTCCTGCTGAAGTGGTACCTATTGATCTACTCATATTTGCATGTTTTCAAACTGCTAGGTTGGCAGAAGCTGGGGCTAACAGTGGGAGCTCACCCCGCTCCCTGGATTCAAACTGCCTTTTGGTCAGCAAGTTCAGCAGCTCAGTGGTTTAACCCACTTCTTCACTGGGAGCTCCTACACTGTAGAAGTAGCCAAAATGTATGACTGTTTCACTCCTGGAATCACACATTTTGTGTCAGAGCTCCAGAAATCATCTTCAGACCCAGACAAAGCAAAAGCCACCATTTTTAAGTGTTGTACATACTCAAACCTCCATATGCTATCCATGCAATGAAATGATGGACCACCAGGAGGCCCAAGACATTACATCTTATCATTATGATTTATTGAGACAGTGCCATGACTGTGCCAAGTACTTTACAACTAAAAGAACAACGAAACAGTTATCTGCCCATAAGATTACAATCTACAGTTTTACAATCTTAGAGATTTTCAGTGCTTTTATTTGTCAAAAAATAACAGTAGATCATTGAATTCATTCATGAAATGGGGTCCAAAGAAAGGATGTCTTTAATTGAAAAGAAATAAATGGTTCTATCTCCTGCACCAGAGGTGTCACAGTATGTCACATTGTTCTGGTGTCGTAAATCATTATATGTATCATTACACAAAGTGTGAATGGGTCACAAATGTAAGGTACAAAGTCCAATGTTAACCCATAATAAATATTGCTACTGTGACTTAATATCAACAAACTGCCCATTCTTATATGATACACTTTGAATGTACAGGAAATTGTTAATAGATTTCAGGAACATCCAACAAGAGACAGAAGACTTATATGGATGAAATGGATATAATCTTGTCGGGAAAAACAGAGAAGATAAATTAAGGAGCATGAAGAAGGATGCACTTCCCAATAATTATTATGCAACACGTGTTGTTCTTGGCCCCCAGAACAACAGGTATATGATAACAGATAACAAATTGTATAAACAATTCCAATGAATTCACACCCCATTCATTTCAGCCACGTGAGATCCACTAAGCAATCCATCAGGACAAGCCATGCATATTTACCTGTAATTGCTCTAGTGATGATAAATGATGCTCCGTGCTTTCGGTTGCCTCTTGGCTGCAAATTACAAGAAGGGAGTGAGTTTGCAGCAACTGAATCTGTTATTCCCCAGCTTTCCAAGTGAAAGGAGTTTATGAATTATCCGTCGGGCTGAGCAACTATTTAAAATTCTACTTTGACTGCAGCTCTAAGGGCATTTTCAGAACGAGTTTTGCAGGTGAGCAATTCAGCATGTGCAACAGTCCCAAGCCAAGGCAGGGCTCCCCTGATGCTTAAAGAAATGGCACTAGGAATCCAAAAGATGTAATAAGGTCACAAGCGGCAAAATATGACAACTTCCTATATGCAGAATCAAACACACAGAACCAGCATGGTGTGATCTGAGCATTAAACTAGCACTCTGGAGACTAGGGTTCGAACCCCCATTCAGCCATGAAAACCCTATGATAAAGTTGCCATAAATCGGAAACGACTAGAAGGCACATAACAACAACACAGAGATTTCATGCCAGAGTCACTCGGGGGTTCATTACTGACTGCTACAGTTATGCATAATAGGTAAATTTAAACAGGATCCTAAGAAGCAAAAACTTTAGCATCAGGAAAAGGAAAAAGGAAAAAAATAGACTGATCTGGTTTGGGTTGTATTTATCAGAGCCACCGCAATAGTGCACTATAATGGACTATCCTTCTCTGTCTAGCAACTCCTTTTGGCCTACGCCTGACAATGGAATAGTACCAATAACAACAACAATAACAACACATAGGCAGGCAGAAAGAAGTTGAAAAGCATATATTACATTCACAAAGATTTCTGACTCCCTAATGTTCTATGACACCATTCCCCACAAACATACTTGGGTAACTAGGGATGAATTGTGTGTGTGTTGTGTAAGAACTCTGAATCCTGGTAGTCGAAAGAAATTACAGGGCTCACATTTCTTTAATTCCAAGAAGATTTGATTTTTGCCAAAAGTTCAGATTAGTTGTTTATGCTGATTTAGTAAAATACAAATACAAACGAACAAATACCCTTAAGGAAATATTGTGAGCCTGAAGGCTGTGGCTAGAGCTCATCTCAGGTATTTTAATATGCGAATATTTTAATATAGGCTTTTATGGTTGCATGTTAGCTATCTTTTAATATGGGATTTTATAGATGTATTTTACTATGATGTGCCCCAACTTGAGTCAAAAGGAGAGACGGGTAATAATAATAACTATCATCATCATCATCATCATCATCATCATCATCATCACTGGGTTGTTGTAGGTTTTTTCGGGCTATGGCCATTCTCTCCTGACATTTCACCTGCAACTATGGCAAGCATTCTCAGAGGTTGTGAGATCTGAGGATGCTTGCCATAGATGAAGGCGAAACATCAGGAGAGAATGCCTCTAGAACATGGCCATATAGCCTGAAAAAACCTACAACAACTCAGTAATTCCGGCTATGAAAGCCTTCGACAATATCATTATCATTGTTTCGATCCTGTTTTTCTCCCCAAAGGGACTCAAAGCAGCTAACAATAACATAACACAACTCAATAAAATTTAAAACTGCATTGAGTCGCCTGACTGGGCTGAAAAATGCGGTATAGAAATAAAGCAAATAAATAAAAACGTAGCAAATAGAGGGAAAAAACATTAAATATTTGTGTCAAGGGTGCAATGCTAAAATACAGTTAAAATGCAATCAAATACATTTAAAATTACATTTAAAAACTCAACATCCCTCCTCCCAAATGTAGTGGATTGAATATTTCCAACATGAGGAGCCTTTGAACTTATAGGTCAAAGTCTAAAAATAAATAAATAAACCACTATTCAATTCATCACATAAACTGCTGATTAAAAAGGAAGACAGGGGGAAAAAACAACTCTAAGTTAGACATTTGAATTCTGTTATGACCTTTTTCTAGCATTGCTGTTAAACTGAACATAGTTTATTGTCTCTGCATGGTTTTAGTATAGCTCTGAAAGTTGTAAAAATGTAAATAGATTATTTTGTTTGCAACTTAATAGTGTCCTTGTACACTAAACTCTCTGAGTGAGCTTTGTGCAGAATTCAGTATATAAGTCTTCACTTCAGATTGCCTTTATATACTTAAGAAAAGCAGAACATATAACGTAATGTTCTATTTTCTCTCATGAATATCAAGGCATCAGAATAAAAGCCTTGCTCATGTTTAGGAAACCATTCTGAACTTCACATTCAACTTCTGGATAATGCAACCACAACTCTGCAAAGGTTTCCACTGGAGGAGGAGAGAAGAGAAGAATTTTGTTATTTAACTAAATAATTGTGGAGAGCCACAATCATTTCTACATGAGAAACCTGTCGCCACTCTGCTGAAACAGACCACATCTGGATCAATCTGGGATCAAGTGAAAAACCTTCAGTGAACTTCTCCACAATAGCATGATGTTCTCATGAAATCCTAATCACAATGTCCTACATCCAATCAATCAATAGGATATACATACATCTTGATTTGCATATATGTGCCTTCATGTTGCCTACTGATTTATGACAATCCCGTGAATTTTATAGTTTTCTTAGGCAAGGAATACTCAGAGGCGGTTTTGCCAATTTCTTCAGCACAGCTTTTTGTTGGGGACATAATTTTTAGACAATTTTTAGTCATTTAGTGACACAGTAATTCAGTTTTACTAGAAAACTGGAGATTAAACCAACCCCTTATAAGAGATATGGGCAGATACATAAATTGCAATAGGGACATGTATGGGGACACAACTATCTACTTCATCATACTAAAGAATAAATACACTTTAAATATCTGCCACCTGTAGAATTCTGGGGTTTGTAGTTTAGTGAGAATGTTAAAGGCTCCTCCCTAAACTACAAACCCCAACATTCTGTAGGATGCAGCAGTTTAAAGTGGATTCATTCTCTAGTGCAGTGGTTCTCACCCTTTGGGTCCCCAGGTGTTTTGGCCTACAACTCCCAGAAGTCCCAGCCAGTTTACCAGATGTTGGGATTTCTGGGAGTTGAAGGCCAAAACATCTGGGGACCCACAGGTTGAGAACCACTGCTCTAGTGTGATGAGGCAGCAAATCGTGAAAACTTTTCATTTATATTTTTAAATATATATGATTTGTAAGAATTTTTTCAGGTCAGAAGTGACTCAAGAAACTCCAAGTCGCTTTTGGTGTGAGAGAATTCACTGTCTGCAAGGATGTTGCCCAGGGGATGCCCGGATGATTGCTGTTTTACCATTCTGTGGGAGGCTTCGCTCATGTCCCCGCATGAGAAGCTGGAGCTCGACATACGGGAACTTACCCCGCTCCCCGAATTCAAACCACCAACCAGTAGGTCGACCAGTCCTACCAGCACAAGGGTTTAACCCATTGCACTGCCAGGGGCTCTGATTTGTAAGATAATAACATACATTTCCAAGCTTAGCATTTTTGGCAAATTTTAAATTGTAGGATTAAAAAATATAACAGTAAAATAACTTATCATTTGAATAGAGGTGGATGAGGTTGTTGAGTTGGACAGTTTTTGAATATTTGGTGGAATATTAGATAAAGACGCTCGCATTTCATCATCAAGCATAGAGTGGTACTGCTTATATGATACAGACTCAGGGCCCTTCCACGCAGCTGTATAAAATCCCACATTTGTTTTGAACACACCTGAACAAAATCCATTTTCTGCTTTGAACTGGGATATATGTCAGTGTGGACTCAGATATCCCAGTTCAAAGCAGATATTGTGGGCTATTCTGTTTTGATATTTTGGGATATAGGACTGTATGGAAGGGCCCTGGGTTATATGGCAGGATGGACTCAGAGCCCTTCCAGACAGGCCCTATATCCACGGATCTGATCCCAGGTTTTCTGCTTTAAACTGGAATATATGAGTCCGCACTGTCAGATAATCTGGGATAAACAGAAAACCTGGGATCAGATCCTGGTATATAGGGCCTGTTTGGAAGGGCCCTGTGATAACCCAGTTCAAAGCAGATATTGTGGATTATTTGCCTTGATATTCTGGATTATATGGCTAAGTGAAAAGGCCCTCAGGACCCTTCCATGCAGCTGTATAAAATCCACATTGGACTGGATTATATGGCAGTGTGGACTCTGAGCCTTTCCAGACAGCCATATAATCAAGAATATCAAGGCAGAAAATCCCACAATATCTGCATTGAATTGGATTATCTGAGTCTGCACTGCCATATATTCCAGTTCAAAGCAGATAATGTGGGATTTTATTCAACTGCGTGGAAGGGGCCTTGGATAACCCAGTTCAAAACAAATATTGGCCCCTTCTACACAGCTGTATAAACTCCACATTGAAGTGGATTATATGGCAGTGTGGATTCAGATAACCCAATCCAAAGCAGATAGTGTACATTATCTGCCTTGATATTCTGAGTTATATGGCTGTGTGGAAGGAGCCTCAGAGGTTTCGAATTACATTTTTGTAAAACACCTACACACTGCAGTTGATATACACTAACACAGTTTGGAAAGATCTGTCCTACAGCATCAATTGTCCAGACCTTATTTCCTCTACTAGGCCCATGGACATTTTCAGTTTGGCTTATGCTATATCATCCTCCAAAGGAAACAGAAGGGTTCATATGATAGCTGAATAATATTCAAACTACCATAACACTTGAGAATTATGTGGGACATCGTGAAAAACTATACATGGTCTTGCGACTGCAAATGTTAGTTCAGTGTTTATCATCTATTTTTCCTCCTAAGAATATGAATGACATCACTTGCTCACAGAATAGCAAAGTAAGGTATGTAAAGCTTTCTGTTTCAAGTTTTCAAATAACTTTTTCTGAAGTTAACATGCATGATAATTATGTTTAAGGTCAGAAACAATTACTCTTGAGACACAAAACCAAAACTGTGATTGAATGAAACAATTCTTGGCCTTTGTGTGCCTGGGTTTCTAGGACAGGGTGGTTTTGCCAATTCCCTCCTCTGAAATATAACTTGTAGTACCTAATATTCATTCATTGGCAGTCTGCCGTCCAACTACTCATTGTAATTGCCCCTGTTTAGGTTCCAAGATCAGACTAGATGTGGCACACTGACTTAATTGTATGTGCATATATATATGTGGGTGCTGTTGACTTATGGCAACCCCATTAGCTTCATTGGGCTTTCTTAGGCAAGGAATTTGTCAGTTCCTTTCTATGGTATTCATCCAAATACTAACCAGGGTGGACCCTGCATAGCTTCCAAGATCCAGTGCCTTCAGCGTATTGAGGCCTCCATAGGACATGCATGTATGTATGTACTTTCAAACTGCTTGTGGACTTATGGGGATCTAATGAATATAAAAAAGTTCTCTTAGGCAAGGAACATTCAGAAGTGGTCTAGCATTCAGCAACGGAATCCATGGACTTACAGGTGAATTTAATGATGAATTTTAAACCCCACTCTATGTCTTGTTTTTGTTTTGTGTATTTTGATACATAGTTTATGAAGGTATGGGTAAAAGTATGATAGCTGGGACCCTACACTGGTTGCGCAACACGGGTCTGAATTAATGAGGGGAATACATGCGTGAGACAGCGCAGCAAGTGAGAGACGCAGCTGCATCAGAGTCATGGGAACATTGTTCGCCAGAAAAGGGGAGAGGAAACATTTCTATCCCATTTACTGTCTTCGTAAGCCATTGTTTATCATTTAACAGTAAATAACTCTAACATTACTTCACTCGCCTTAAGCACAATGCTTGGCCGTTTGTTGTCCCCCGACCTTCTAACCCGTGCTGCGCTAGTCTTCCTTTAATTAATTCTGACCTGCATTGCACAAGAAGCATAGCGTAGGGTCCCAGCTATCATACTTTTGCCAAGGTATGTTTTAATATTTGTATTTTACCAAGTGTTTTAAAATGGTTATATGTTTGTTTATGTTGTAGTAAAGCTATAACCCACCTCAAGCCATGAGGAGAGGCGGGCAAGAAATAAAACTATTAT
>NW_026847538.1:14918-35711 GCF_025583915.1 Anolis sagrei ordinatus | reverse complement strand
ATGGACATGGACATTTGGAAGAGCTATCAGTAGTGTCTTACTCATGGACATGGACATGGACACATAGACATGGACATAGGTCCATAGACATAGGTCAATGAATGTGGACATATGGACATGGACATGTGGACATGTACATTTGGAAGAGCTATCAGTAGTGTCTTATTCATGGACATGGACATAGGTCCATGGACATAGGTCAATGAACATGGACATATGGACATGGACATGGGTCCATGGACATGGACATTTGGAAGAGCTATCAGTAGTGTCTTATTCATGGACATGGACATGGACACATGGACATAGGTCAATGACCGTGGACATCTGGACATGGACATTGGACATTTGGAAGAGCTATCAGTAGTATCTTATTCATGGACAAGGGTCCATGGACATAGACATGGGCACATGGACATAGGTCAATGGACATGGACATATGGAAGAGCTATTAGTAGTGTCTTAATCATGGACATGGACACATAGACATGGACACATGGACATGGACATAGGTCAATGAACGTGGACATATGGACATGGACATTGGACATTTGGAAGAGCTATCAGTAGTATCTTATTCATGGACATGGACATGGGTCCATGGACATAGACATGGACACATTGACATGGACATGGACACATTGACATGGACATGGGTCCATGGACATAGGTCAATGGACATGGACATATGGAAGAGCTATCAGTAGTGTCTTATTCATGGACATGGTTCCATGGGCATAGACATGGAGACATGGACATGGGTCCATGGACATAGGTCAATGGACATGGACATATGGACATGGACATTTGGAAGAGGTATCAGTAGTGTCTTATTCATGGACATGGACATGAACCCATGGGCATAGACATGGAGACATGGACATGTGGACATGGACATTTGGAAGAGGTATCAGTAATGTCTTATTCATTGACATGGACATGGACCCATGGACATAGAGATGGAGACATGGACATGGGCCCTTGGACATAGGTCAATGGACATGGACATGTGCACATGGCCATGGACATTTGGAAGAGGTATCAGTAATATCTTATTCATTGACATGGACATGGGTCCATCGACATGGACACATAGACCATGGACATGGGTCAATGGACATGGACATGTGGTCATGGACATCTTACCAAACATGGAGCTGGAATGGATCTGGGTTAAGAACCGAGCTTTGGAGCGGTATCAATATAGTCTTGTGTTTATATATATATGGCGAAGGTATCTTAGCGAACGTGTAGCGGGAATGAGTTCGGAACCAGTATGGACCGCCAACCGTGGTTCTTTTGGGGTAATTAATGTTAGTACTTGGGTTTTGGAAGAAGGTTGGTGCTAGGACGGAGCACCAGAACCCCCCGAAACCCCACCAATGTAGCACTTTTTCTCTCTGCCTTTCCACTCCTCTGCGGATCTCCTTTGGAAAATGTGAAGCCGGTTCGGGACTTTCTCTTTGGGACTCGAAAGGTGCCGCGTCTCTCCTGGCAGTCACTTGCATCAAGTTTTCGGTTTCCTTTTGGGATTGGGACGGGAAACCGTTATTTTGGGGAAAGGGTTTCCCAACGCCCTCTCCTTTACTCTGTATTTATTTGGGGGAGTTTAAAGAGAGTGGAATTGGTCTCCAAAAGGCAAATCCCTGGTTCTGTCCATTCGTTTTGCCCTCTTGAGAGACTGGTCATTGTCCCCTGTTTCCCTTCCAAACCAGTCCCACTCAAACAATGGGCTTCTCTTCGCATTTCCTCCCCAAAAGCATGCATTTCCCATAAAAAGGATGCATTTCCCTCATGAAATGACCTATTTCCACCATAAAATGACCCATTTCCACCCAAAAAGAATGCATTTCCCCATACAATGATGCGTTTCCGCCCTAAAAGGTTGCATTTCCTGCATAAAATGACCAATTTTCACCCAAAAAGCATGCATTTCCCAATACAGTGATGCATTTCCACCCTAAAAGATTGCATTTCCTGCATAGAATGACCCACTTCCACCCAGAAACCATGCATTTCCCCATACAGTGATCCATTTCCACCCTAAAAAGTTGCATTTCCTCCATAAAATGACCAATTTTCACCCCAAAAGCATGCATTTCCCCATACAATGGCGCATTTCCATCCTAAAAGGATGCATTCCCCCATAAAATGACCTGTTTCCACCAAGAATGGCCCATTTCCACCCAAAAAGAATGCATTTCCCCATACAATGATGCATTTCCACCCTAAAAGGATGCATTTCCTGCATAAAATGACCCACTTCTCCCAAAAAGCATGCATTTCCCCATACAATGACACATTTCCAACCTAAAAGGATCAATTTCCCCCATAAAATGTCCTATTTCCACCATAAATTGACCCATTTCCACCCAAAAAGAATGCATTTCCCCATACAGTGATGCATTTCCACTCTAAAAGGATGCATTTCCCTCATGAAATGACCTATTTCCACCATAAATTGATCCATTTCCACCCAAAAAGCATGCATTTCCCAATACAGTGATGCATTTCCACCCAAAAAGGTTGCATTTCCTGCATAAAATTACCAACTTCCACCCAGAAAGGATGCATTTCCCCATACGATGACCCATTTCCACCATAAAATAACCCATTTCCACCCAAAAGGTTGCATTTCCTGCATAAAATTACCAACTTCCACCCAAAAACATGCATTTCCCCTATGCAATGACCCATTCCACCATAAAATAACCCATTTCCACCCAAAAGGTTGCATTTCCTGCATAAAATGACCCACTTCCACCATAAAATGACCCATTTCCACCAAGAATGACCCATTTCCATCCAAAAAGCATAAATTTCCTGCATAAAATGACCCACTTCCCTCATAAAATGACCCATTTCCACCTAAAAAGGGATGCATTTCCCCATAAAATGACCTTTCCTCTATACAGTTCTCAATTTCCACCTTACCAGGGTGCATTTCCCCCATAATAGGACCCATTTCCCCCTTAAAACAATGCTTCCTGTATAAGATTATCCACTTCCCCTATGAAATAATTTAGTGGCACCCAAAAAACGACCCATTTCCCCCAAACGAAGGGTCTAGGAAAGGGCCCACTTCCCCTCTAGAGAATCCTCCATCAGGAAAAGGATCGATTTCCCCCTCGAGAGGAGAGAGCCATTTCCACCGCCAAGGGATCCCTTTGCAGAGACACTTGCGAAGGGGGCAAACCAAGGAGATGCCAAGGAGATGCTGGCGCTTCCGGACGGGCACCGTCTCCAAATTCTTCCTTTTTTAAAAATATAATAGTGTACATAATGTCTAAACCTATATTGTGTATATTTCCTTGTATAATGTCCTATATCAGAGGGAGGTTCGAGATCCTACTGTGTAGGATCCACACCACTATTTGGACCTCTGGCCTGTCTCGAACTCGGCGCTTGAAATATACCGATCGCCTCTTTGTGTCTCCGAGAAAAAAAGGGTCTCTTTATTTGCCGGTTTCGTGTCCTTCGTTGCCACATTTCTATGGGATTTGGAGACCATTTCCTTACACTTATGGGGTCATCTTTTGGAAGTGGGGGGCAATCGTTAGGTTGGGTCTACATGGAGGAATGAATGCGGTTTGACACCACTTTCACTGCCATGGCTCAAAATTATGGATGATTACTATTAATTATTATTATACACCATTATATAATTAATATTAGTAATAATAATTATATAATAATTTTAATTATGGTTATATAATAATTATATTATTATTTATATATCATTATATAATTAATATTAGTAATAATTATATAATAATTATATATTAGTAATATTATATAATAATTATTAAATACTGTTATATAATAGTAATATTATTTATTATTTATAGATCACTATATAATTAATATTAGTAATAATTATGTAATAATTAATTACTGTTATATAATAATTATATTATTATTCATATATCATTATATAATTAATATTAGTAATAATTATTATTATATAATAATTAATATATTATAATAATTATTAAATACTGTTATATAATAGTAATATTATTATTATTATTTATAGATCACTATATAATTAATATTAGTAATAATTATGTAATAATTAATTACTGTTATATAATAATTATATTATTATTCATATATCATTATATAATTAATATTAGTAATAATTTATTATATAATAATTATACAATAGTTATATCATATTGTATAATTATATAATAATATATATTACAATATAATAATATGATTCTATATAATATATAATATATTATTATATAATTATACAATCTGATATTATTATTATAGCTATAATATTAGTAATAATAATTATATAATAATTTTAATTATGGTTATATAATAATTATATTATTATTTATATATCATTATATAATTAATATTAGTAATAATTATATAATAATTATTAATTACCGTTATATAATAATTATATTATTATGATTATTTATATATCATTATATAATTAATATTAGTAATAATTGTGTAATTATTATTAATTACTGTTATATAATTATATTATTATTTATATATCATTGTATAATTAATATTAGTAAGATTTATGTAATAATTATTAAATACTGTTATATAATAATTATATAATAATTATTTATATATCACTGTATAATATTAGTAATAATTATATAATAATTATTAATTACTGTTATATAATAACTATATTATTATTTATATATCATTATATAATTAATATGAATAATTATATAATAGTTATTAATTACTGCCGCATAGAGTCGCCTGTCTGGGCTGAAATATGCGGTATAGAAATAAAGCAAATAAATAAATATATATATATATATATAAAATAATTATATAATAATTATTTATTATATATCATTATATAATTAATATTATTATTATATAATTATTAATAATTATTAATTACTGTTATATAATAATTATATTATTATTATTTATATATAATTATATAATTAATATTGGTAATAATTATATAATAGTTATTAATTACTGTTATATAATAATTATTTATTATATATCATAATATAATTAATGCTATTATTATTATATAATTATTAATAATTATGAATTACTGTTATATAATAATCATATAATTATTATTTATTATTATTAATAATAATGGTGATATTTAATATACACATATAAAATTTTAATGGCACCCTGGCAGGTAAAGCAGTATGAAACTGCATTAATTCCCCCATTTAGATGCGCAATGGGTCTGAATTCCATCGGCGGATTGGGCCCCATGTAATTACATCCTGATATTATTAATAATTATTGTATAATCATATTATTAATTGTTATTAGTAATTACATCCTCATATTATTAATTTATAATTAAAGAATTAGTATATTATTATATTATTAATGATTGTTATTAATGATGATATTTAGTATACACATGTAACATTTAACGGTGCCATGGCAGTTAAAGTGGTATGAAACTGCATTAATTCCCCCATGTAGATGCACAATGGGTCTGAATTCCGTTGCCGTGTTGGGCCCAATGTAATTACATCCTGGGATCCTCCTCCTCGGCTTGAGGGCCATTCGGAGACCAGTTAAATATTAAAAAGGGATTTGCAGTCCTTAATTAAAAAATGTTTCAACCGCAGGCTCCAAAACAATGTGCCGGCACTTCAAATAAAGAGTTTCTGCTCCCTTAAAGTTGTTAAGTAATGAAGGAAAGAAGGGAAGGAGGAAAGAAAGAGAAGGAGGAAAAGACGAAGGGATGAAAGGAGAAAGAGGGAGAGAGGAGGAGAGAGGAAAGACAAAAGGGGAGGAAAAGAGGAAGGAAAAAGAGAAGGGAGGAAAAGAAAGATGTAAGGAAGGAAAGGATAAAAGAAAGAGAAGAAGGGAAAGATAAAGGAGGAAGGGAAGAGAAGGAGAGAGGGAAGAAAGGAAGAATAAAAAGGTGGAAGGATGGAAGGAGAAAGGAGGGAAGGGGGAGACAAGGATGTAAAGCTAAGGGTGGAAGGAGAAAAGTCAAGAGAGGAGGAGGGATGAAAGACAAGAAAGGGAGAGCATGCCAATGTGAAGGAGAAGAGAGGTCCTGGGTGTCCCTAAGAGAAGGAACAAAGACAAACTAGTAAGGAAAAGAGATGACATTGACGACGTGTTGAATGGCATTGTTGCATTGGCCTGTAATGTCTGTGGAGGGAGTGGATTTACTTTGTAACGAACAGTGTATAGAAATGTCCTAGTAAGCTTGAGGTAGTAACCACAATATCGATTAAGATAGAGTCGAAGGCATGCCATGCTATCGACATCTATCTAAGATTAACATTATTGCAGGTAATTATAGACAGGCGACATGATTAAGAACGCCACCAGATTCCTGAATTTAACACGTCCACGATAGTTCAAACTCAACAAGAATATTCGTTACCATTATAAACTTCAACCAAAGTGTAGACAGGCCAAATCTCATGACTGAAACGATACTTTTGAGCATAGGTCCTCGCTGTGGCCGTTGTACTTAGGTGGCAGTAAGAAATAGTGTGGAAAACAAAAATTGAACTGGCCGTCTTTTCAGCAAGTCAATAGTTACACTGCAGTCCAACGAGTGTATCGAAAATTTCTGTCATGTGTACATGTATTTACTTTCAGGGACCAGTACAGTGTACAGTGCCCTTTGTCACTGCAAAACTAACCTATTCTTCACTTTTGGCCTTGTGGTCATAGATTTCTTTATGACTACAGTGACAGTACAAGAACATGTAAGTTGGAAGCACTATAGACTGAAAAGTATGTAATAGGGAAGTCTGGGAGACCGAGTGATACATCATTCCGGTCACGATTACGAAAGATTGCAAGGTCCGACACGGAGATGACTGAAGTAACATATGGCCCGTATTAAGTTGGCGGCGTACGAAAAGATCTCACGTCATAACCGTTACGCTGCCTTTCGTAAACCAATTGAAGTGATAGCAGGTACACGGTATCGTCTCATTCGGAGGTGACCCTGGTCCAAGAATTTTACGGTCGCGGAATTCTCAAGGGCGTTCAAGGGACATGTTACTTTGAAGCGACCCCCCGAATGACGTGGTAACTATCACACGAGTAGACACAACGTGTTAAGGAGCAAGTATTTCAGCCTTTAATATTCTACGGCGTGCCTATCGACATTACTCTCAGGCCTTGCAGCTTGCCTCCATGTACAGAGTCTAACGTTTGGTGCAGTCACTATACATCGCTGGAAGACAGGCTTACCTTACGAGATATGGGAAGGATATGAAGGGATTGATGTTACTGAGTCGGACGGTGATAGAGCAGGACTACGGCAAGACAAACAAGGGCCTGGCGCAGGCAGAGGATAGGATAGGATAAAAGGAAGTTAAGGAAAGACAAAAGAAGGAAGGAAAGAGAAAGAGGGAAGGAAGGGAAGGAGATAAGGAGGAAGGAAAGAGAGAAGGAAGGAAAGATGGAAGGAAGGAAGGATGGAAGGAAGGAAGGGAAGTTGGAAGGAAAGAGTCAAGGATGAGTTGGAGAAGAGATAGAGATAGATAGATATGGATAAAATATCAAGATATTATATTCTTATATGACATGAGCTCTCCATGCAGTTTAGTGCAAACACACCATGGCCGGTGACAAAGAGGCAACGACAACATTGGGTAAACACATCAGAGGAAGGGTGCAAGACAGGATCGGAGTCCCATTGGTCACAGCTGTGGGCAGGAAAGGGAGGAAGTGCCAGCTGGGAAGAGGCCAGCTTCCCAAGAGCTTTGCTGGCTGCCCATTCATGGCTCTCTGGCAGGAAAAGGGAACTGGGCAGGATGAATGAATGGGGAGCCACACAATGGAGGCCCCGGGAAGGCATCTCTGCAACTGCCATCAATGCGCTCTGGCGGCCGGAAGCCCACCTGCACCGCGCAAGTCTCTTTTCATCGTGTCAGAAGCAAATTGAGAATACAATACTACATAAAAACAATCGCAAACAAAGCTAAAAACTTTGGCATTATGTTCCATTCCCTTTGACCGCATGGAGCGTCTCTGTGTCGCTGTGAGGTCGTGCATTGTGCATGTGGCACATTGTAGTAAGTCTATAGGATCCTGGGAGTTATAACTTTGCAAGGCCTTCTCTGCACAAGAGAAGGCAAACTACAAATCCCAGGATCTTCTAGCCTTGAGCCAGCTGCATTCATTCTAGTCTTCAGTGATGCACTACCTTCTTGGCTTGGTATTTGCCGCCACCCAGTGGCCCATCGTGGCATTTCATCAGTTTATGCAAGGCAATATATTCTGCATTATTATTATTATTATTATTATTATTATTATTATTATTATGGAATTACATCTTCTTACATTAGGGAAGACATATTATTAATATTATTATTAATAATAATATTATTATTACTATATATTATGGCATTACGTCTCCTTATATAAGGGAAGATATTAATATTATTATTATTATTATTTATTATCATTATGGTATTACATCTTATATAAGGGAAGACATATTTATTATTATTATTATTATTATTATTATGGCATTACATCTTATATAAGGGAAGACAATTATTATTATTATTATGGAATTACGTCTCCTTATATAAGAGAAATTATTATTATTATTATTATTATTATTATTATTATTATTATTATTATTATATTGTGGCATTACATCTCCTTACATAAGATCTGTATAGGAAGGATAATAATATTGAGGATAGTTTTGAAGGTGTGGTGAATGAATTAGAACCAGACATCCTGAGGAGTGAGGTTGAATGGGCCTTAAGAAGCATTGCTAACAACAAGGCAGCAGGAGATGACGGGATCCCAGCTGAACTGTTTAAAATCTTAAAAGATGATGCTGTCAAGGTGATGCGTGCCATTTGCCAGCAAATATGGAAAACACAAGAATGGCCATCAGACTGGAAAAAATCAACTTATATCCCCATACCAAAAAAGGGAAATGCGAAAGACTGCTCAAACTTCCGTACAGTGGCCCTTATTTCTCATGCCAGTAAAGTAATGCTCAAGATCCTGCAAGGAAGACTCCAGCAATACATGGAGCGAGAGTTGCCAGATGTACAAGCTGTGTTTAGAAAAGGCAGAGAAATGGGAGACTAAATTGCCAATTGCTGGATAATGGAGAAAGGCAGGGAGTTTCAGAAAAACATCTACTTCTGCTTCATTGACTATTCTAAAGCCTTTGACTGTGTGGATCATAACAAATTGTGGCAAGTTCTTGGTGGGATGGGGATACCAAGTCACCTTGTCTCTCTCCTGAGGAATCTGTACAAGGACCAAGTAGCAACAGTCAGAACTGACCACGGAACAACAGACTAGTTCAAGATTGGGAAAGGCGTCCGGCAAGGCTGCATCCTCTCACCCAACCTTTTTAACTTGTATGCAGAACACATCATGCGAGGATGTGCGGGGCTTGAGGAATGCAAGGCTGGGGTGAAAATTGCTGGAAGAAACATTAACAAGCTCAGATATGCAGATGACACCACTCTGATGGCCGAAAGCGAGGAGGAGCTGAGGAGCCTTCTAATCAAGGTGAAAGAAGAAAGCGCAAAAGCCGGGTTGCAGCTAAACGTCAAAAAACCAAGATTATGGCAGACAAGAATGATTGACAACTGGGAAATAGAGGGAGAAAATGTGGAGGCCGTGACAGACTTTGTATTTCTAGATGCAAAGATTACTGCAGATGCAGACTGTGGCCAGGAAATCAGAAGACGCTTACTTCTTGGGAGGAGAGCAATGTCCAATCTCGATAAAATAGTAAAGAGTAGAGACATCAGACTGGCAACAAAGATCCATTGCCTAGTCAAAGCCATGGTATTCCCTGTAGTGACCTACGGATGTGAGAGCTGGACCTTAGGGAAGGCTGAGCGAAGGAAGATCGATGCTTTTGAGCTGTGGTGTTGGAGGAAAGTTCTGAGAGTGCCTTGGACTGCGAGAAGATCCAACCAGTCCATCCTCCAGGAAATAAAGCCCGACTGCTCACTGGAGGGAAAGATACTAGAGACAAAGTTGAAGTACTTTGGCCACATCATGAGGAGACAGGAAAGCCTAGAGAATACAATTATGCTGGGGAAAGTGGAAGGCAAAAGGAAGAGGGGCCGACCAAGGGCAAGATGGATGGATGGTATCCTTGAAGTGACTGGCTTGACCTTGATGGAGCTGGGGGGTGGCAACGGCTGGCAGGGAGCTCTGCTGTGGGCTGGTCCATGAGGTCATGAAGAGTTGGAAGCTACTGAATGAATACACAACAACAAACATAAGGGAAGACATATTATGCATTATTATTATTATTATTATTATTATTATTATTATTATTATTATTATGGAATTATATCTCCTTACATAAGGGAAGACATATTATGCATTATTATTATTATTATTATTATTATTATTATTATTATTATTATTATGGAATTATATCTCCTTACATAAGGGAAGACATATTATGCATTATTATTATTATTATTATTATTATTATGGAATTATATCTCCTTACATAAGGGAAGACATATTATGCATTATTATTATTATTATTATTATTATCATTATTATTATATTGTAGCATTACATCTCCTTATATAAGGGAAGACATATTATTATTATTATCATTATTAAGATTATATATTATGGCATTACCTCTCCTTATACTGTATAAGAGAAGAGATTATTATTATTATTATTATTATTACATCTCTATATAAGGGAAAAGATATTATCATTATTATATATTGTGGCATTACTTCTCCTTATATAAATTATTATTATTATTATTATTATTATTATTATTAATATTACTATTATATAATTGCATTACATCTCCTTACATAAGGGAAGACATATTATTATTATTATTATTATTATTATTATTATTATATATCGTGGCATTACATCTCCTTATGTAAGGGAAGACATTATAATAATAATAATAATAATAAGAATAAAGTCTTCTCTTACGTAAGGAGATGTAATGCCACAATATATAATAATAATAATAATAATAATAATAATAATAATAATGGCTTCCCTTATGCAAGGAGATGTAATGCCACAATACGTAATAATAATAATATGTCTTCCCTTATATAAGGAAATGTGATGCCATAATAATAATAATAATAATAATAATAATGTCTTCCCTTATGTAAGGAGATGTAATGCCACAATAATAATAATAATAATAATAATAATAATAATAATAATGTCTTCCCTTATGTAAGGAGATGTAATGCCACAATATAATAATAATAATAATAGTAATAATAGTAATAAAATAATAATAATAATAATAATGGCATTACATCTCCTTATATAAGGGAAGAGATATTTTTTATTGTTTTATTATTATTATTATTATTATTATTATTATTATTATTATTATTATGGTACCACATCTCCTTATACAAGGAAACATTAAGTTGTATGTAAGTTTCTCAATATAGGGACTTCAGCATCCAAGACATCATTGTCTCTCGGTACGCTTTAAGAGATCTGCCTCCGGCTTAAGATCAGAAGAGGATGCCGCACTCGGCTCATCTGTGGTCCAGAATCTGCCCTGCGTTGCTATGGAAACCAGTCGCCCCCGGCAACAGCTTTGAAGCATCCTTGCCTGGAAGAAGTGGGTGGCGGGGTTCGGAAAAAGAGACTTGGAGACTTTTCGGAAACGGATGCCCAGAAGTCCTGTTTGGCCGCTTTCGTTTTCCTGCTCCTCGAAGCCTTCGAGGGAAACTAATTACTCTTTCCGCCAAAGGCCCACCAAGCCATTATCAATCAAAGCCCCGTAAAACGATGGCAAGAGAGGGTTCGGTTAGCAGACTTCGAGCGAAGGAAGAGACGCCGCTGGAATTTTGATCAGCTCCATCTTTCTTTTGCTTTCGCCTTCCTTCCTTTCACCTTCTTCGCTTTCCTCCTTTTCCCTCATTTTGCCTTCCTTCCTTTTCCTTTCTTTCGCCTTCCTTCATTTCTTTCACCTTTTTCCTCTTTCACCTTCCTTCTTTTTCCTTTCTTTTGCCTTCCTTCTTTTTCTTCATCTTCTTTCCTTCCTTTTCCTTTCTTTCACCTTCCTTCCTTTCACCTTCCTTCTTTCCTTTCTTTCGCCTTCCTTCTTCTTTTTCTTCACCTTCTTTCCTTCCTTTTCCTTTTCCATCTTCCTTCTTTTCCTTCCTTTCACCTTCCTTCCTTCTTTTTCTTTCTTTTGCCTTCCTCACTTTTCCTTTCTATTTCACCTTCTTTTCCTTTCTTTCACCTTCCTTCTTTTCCTCTTTTGCCTTCATACCTTTTTCTTTCTCCTTTTCTTTTCCTTTCTTTATTATTTCACCTTGTCTCCTTCCTTTTTCCTTCGCCTTGTTTCCTTCTTTTCCTTTCCTTCACCTTCCTTTCTTCCACCTTCCTTCCTTCTTTTCCTCTCTTTTACCTTCCTTACTTTCCCTTTTTTATTTCACCTTCTTTCCTTCCTTCTTTTCCTTTCTTTCACCTTCCTTACTTCTCCTTTCTTTTTTATTTCACCCTTCCTTCCTTCTTTTCCTTTCTTTTGCCTTCCTTCCTTTTTCTTTCGCCTTTCTCACTTTTCCTTTCCATTTCACCATCTTTCCTTCCTTCTTTTCCTCTTTCACCTTCCTTCTTTCCTTTATTTCACCTTCTTTCCTTCCTTTTTCTTTCACCTTCTTTCCTTCCACCTTCCTTCCTTCTTTTTCTTTCACCTTCCTTCCCTTTTGTCTTCCTTCCTTTTTTTCTTATTCTTTCACCTTCCTTCCTTCTTTCCCCTTCCTTCCTTCTTTTTCTTTCTTTTGCCTTCCTTACTTTTCCTTTCTATTTCACTTTCTTTCCTTCTTTCTTTTCCTTTCTTTCGCCTTCCACTCTTTTCCTTTCTTTTCTTTCACCTTCTTTCCTTCCTTTTTCTTTCACCTTCTTTCCTTCCTTCTTTTCCTTTCCTTTACCTTCCTTTCTTCACCTTTCTTATCCTTTCTTTTGTCTTCCTCCCTTATTTTTCTTATTCTTTCACCTTTCTTCCTTGCATCCTTTTCTTTCTTTTGCCTTCCTTACTTTTTCTTTCTATTTCACCTTCTTTCCTTTCTTTTCCTTTCACCTTCCTTCCTTCTTTTCCTTTTTTCACCTTCCTTTCTTTCCATTTCTTTTTTATTTCACCTCCTTTCTTTCCTTCCTTCTTTTCCTTTCTTTTTGCCTTCCTTCCTTCCCTTCTTAAACACATCACCTCGCAGCAGCCAATCCGCTTCACTCCCCTTTCTTCCCCAGTGACATCAGAGGGCCACTTCCCCTAGCAACAGCCAATCCTTCAACTACTAACAGCCAATCTGCTTTGTTCCTTTTCTTTCTCCTTCTTTTCCTTTCACTTTCTTTCCTTCTTTTGCTTTCCTTACTTTTCCTTTCTATTTCACCTTTCCTTCCTTCTTTTCCTTTCTTTCACCTTCCTTACTTCTCCTTTCTTTTTTATTTCACCCTTCCTTCCTTCTTTTCCTTTCTTTTGCCTTCCTTCCTTTTTCTTTCGCCTTCCTCACTTTTCCTTTCCATTTCACCATCTTTCCTTCCTTCTTTTCCTCTTTCACCTTCCTTCTTTCCTTTATTTCACCTTCTTTCCTTCCTTTTTCTTTCACCTTCTTTCCTTCCACCTTCCTTCCTTCTTTTTCTTTCACCTTCCTTCCCTTTCGTCTTCCTTCCTTTTTTTCTTATTCTTTCCCCTTCCTTCCTTCTTTTTCTTTCTTTTGCCTTCCTTTTCCTTTCTATTTCACTTTCTTTCCTTCTTTCTTTTCCTTTCTTTCGCCTTCCACTCTTTTCCTTTCTTTTTTTCTTTCACCTTCTTTCCTTCCTTTTTCTTTCACCTTTTCCTTCCTTCTTTTCCTTTCCTTTACCTTCCTTTCTTCCACCTTCCTTCTTTTCCTTTCTTTCACCTTCCTTCTTATCCTTTCTTTTGTCTTCCTCCCTTATTTTTCTTATTCTTTCACCTTTCTTCCTTGCATCCTTTTCTTTCTTTTGCCTTCCTTACTTTTTCTTTCTATTTCACCTTCTTTCCTTTCTTTTCCTTTCACCTTCCTTCCTTCTTTTCCTTTTTTCACCTTCCTTTCTTTCCATTTCTTTTTTATTTCACCTCCTTTCTTTCCTTCCTTCTTTTCCTTTCTTTTTGCCTTCCTTCCTTCCCTTCTTAAACACATCACCTCGCAGCAGCCAATCCGCTTCACTCCCCTTTCTTCCCCAGTGACATCAGAGGGCCACTTCCCCTAGCAACAGCCAATCCTTCAACTACTAACAGCCAATCTGCTTTGTTCCTTTTCTTTCTCCTTCTTTTCCTTTCACTTTCTTTCCTTCTTTTGCTTTCCTTACTTTTCCTTTCTATTTCACCTTCTTTCCTTCCTTCTTTTCCTTTCTTTCACCTTCCTTCCTTCCTTTCCCTTTCTTTTACCTTCCTTCTTTTTCATTTCGCCTTCTTTCTTTCCTTCCTTTTTTCCCTTTCTTTCTTTCGCCTTCCTTCCTTCCTTTCCTTCTTAAACACTTCACCTAGCAGCAGCCAATCGTCTTTGCTTCCCTTTCTTCCCAGGTGACATCACAGAGGGCCACTCCACCTAGCAACAGCCAATCCTTCAACAGCCAATCCTCTTTGTTCTTTTTCTTTCTCCCTGCTCTGGGTCGTTCTTTTAGTTCCAACCTCTCAATTGTTTTAAGTCGAATAACGAAGGATATTTGCGCCACGTTTGGTCCAGATCCATCACGCAACGGAGGAGCCTTTGTGGAACAAACCAATATACACACACATATACATTGACACAGATTGATTTGAATGCAATTTAGGGGTTCACGTGAAAAATTCCAGAAAGAATCTTGAAAGAAGAACGGGAGAAGCAGACGGCTTTTATCGTTTTATTAACCAAACAATACGTACCAAAAAAAGGGGGAGTCAGTGCGGACAAAGGGAACTGTATACGCCTTCTGGGGCAAAAAAAGGACCCTAAAATGTAAAGATAAATATCAAATATATACTCCCCCCTCTACTCTGATTCCACCTGTACATAAAGCTTTTAATCTTTTCGGAAAATATAAAAAACGCACTTCGGCGGAGAGCTCAGAACGGGACGCAACGAGAGAGAGGTTCCAAGCGTACCGAAGACCTTTTCTAGGTCGGTCAACGGGGCAACAATATGGCCACGAGGTTGACCAAATCCTCTCCTCCTTTTAGGGCTATTAAGGCACAACGATGGAAGCTAAATCCATAAATGTGTGTCGTCTTAATTTGGTGGAATTATCTTTTCGCAGATGATACAATCCTTGTTTTGGTCCATTTTTGGGATGCGTCTGTGCATAGGTTTCTTTGGAGACCACCTTGGTAAACACTATACAATTACAGCAGTGCGATTCCACTTTGCAAGGCCACGAATCCACTCTAGGAAGCCTTTGGATGTGTAGTTTGGTTGAGAACTCTCTCTCTCAAAAACCCAAAGGACTCCATAGGGCTTCGGCAGCTGAAGAGGAAACGTAGTACCGTTCAATGTGCAGCAGAAAAAAGGCCAGGACACTTTCTGGCACTTTTCCGAGCTCGTCAATTGGGATGCCTAGTTTTCCTGGATGGAGGGGAAGCCATGGCAGCTATTAGAATGACAGCAAAGGGCAGGATACTATTCTCCATGGTACAAACATGACATAGGATTGTTCTTTTATATACAGTACGCAGATCTATATACCCTGTTTCCCCGAAAATAAGACATCCCCTGAAAATAAGACCTGTCAGTTGGAACTTTGTTGCGTTCCGTAATGCATGCTTTCCAACTTCATCTGTGAGGTAATTATTTCACCAGAAAGCTACAAATGCAGACTTGTACATTATATAGTACATGTTCATGTTTTGGTTTTTTTGGTTCAACTATAAATGTGAATTCTTCTTCGTGGAAAAATATGACATCCGCTAAAAATAAGACCTAGTGGGGTTTTTTGCTGAATTGCTAAATATAAGGCCTCCCCCAAAAGTAAGACCTAGCAAAGTCTGTCTATTTTCAAAATCTGGGAGAGGGTTACCATCAAAACGGGAGTAATGCAGGGCTTCCTGGCCAGGGTGAGACATGAGGAAAATAAACTGTCAGTTGGAACTTTGTTGTGTTCCGTAATGCATTCTTTTCAATTAAAGCCTTGAAATCTGGGAGAGGGTTGTTATGGAAACAGGAGCAATGCAGGGGAGGTGCCAGGGTGAGGGAAATGAACTGTCAGTTGGAACTTTGTTGCGTTCCGTAATGCATGCTTTCTAACTTCATCTGTGAGGTAATTATTTTGCGAGGAAGCTACAAATCCGGACATGTACATTATATAGTACATGTTCCTTTTTTTTTTTTTTTGGTTCAACAATAAATGTGAATTCTTCTTCGTGGAAAAATAAGACATCCCCTGAAAATAAGACCTAGTGGAGGTTTTGCTGAATTGCTAAATATAAGGCCTCCCTCAAAAGTAAGACCTAGCAAAGGTGGCCGGAAGCTGCAATACAGTCCCTGTTGTACAAGTGGTCCCGGAACTACTATGGGAGATCATTACAGTCTCTAGACAGTGTGTGGGAGCCGGGTACTTTACAGCCATCATTATGCTGGTTTGTGGTGGCAACTACTGTCCTGTCGTAACCGTATTTCCTGGTTTTGTGTGAAGCCAGGAAATTAGGCCATGCCTTAGACCTGTCCTGTATATGTTTGAAATCCGGGAGAGAGTTGTCATGGAAACAGGAGCAATGCAGGGGAGGCACCAGGGTGAGGCGTGAGGGAAATGAACTGTCAGTTGGAACTTTGTTGCGTTCCGCAATGCATGCTTTTGAATTAAAGCCTTCCAAGTATGTTTGTCCTAGAATTAGTCCTATTCTGTGTATATTTGAAATCTGGGAGAGGGTTGTCATGGAAACAGGAGCAATGCAGGGGAGGTGACAGGATGAGGCATGAGCGAAATGAACTGTCAGTTGGAACTTTGTTGCGTTCCGTAATGCATACTTTTCAATTAAAGCCTTCCAACTTTGTTTGTGAGGTAATTACTTCGCCAGAAAACTACAGATCTAGACATGTACAGTATATAATACATGTTCATATTTTTTGTTCAATAATAAATGTGAATTCTTCATGGAAAAATAAGACAACCCCTGAAAATAAGACCTAGCGCATCTTTGAGAGCAAAAATTAATATAAGACACTGTCTTATTTTTGGGGAAATGGTATATATATATAGAGAGAGAGAGCAACAAAGCCCAGTTGGTGTTGGTTCAAGATTTACAACATTGGGAATTCATATTTATAGGCTCTAAGGTTCAAATATGGCTGCCCAAAACCTGCCTCTTAAGCCAGACAGACCCAACTTTTGTGTTGAGGTCGATTTTGGGGGCAGGCAAAGGTATCACAAAGCAAGGCCATCATCGTAGTGATACCAACCTCGCAATGGCTTTGCAATAGGAGAGGAGGAGGTCTAGAAATCCCTTCTGGGCAAGACGAAGGCACCTTGGCTTTCTTACATGGCTTTATCTCCCTTCTCCCCCAACGCAGTATGAATTACTGCATAGTAGTTCCTTTGTGTTTATTGTTGGGAGGGAGAAAAGGCCTCTGGTGTTTAGAAAGGAATGTACTACCTGGTCATTCCTGGAGGTGCTGGACTACAACTCCCATCTGGGAGGGGATGGTCGACCCGAAGACATGGAAGGCACCCAACGTGGAAAGCTTGCTCACCGTGATGTTTGAGGACAACACCTCCCAGCCTGCAGTGGTTGGGGATTCTGGGAGTCGTAGTATATGATCCCCCACCACTTCCGGAGGCACTCTGCTCATTTCGTCCAATGGAAGGGACGGTCCTGACGTCGGTTGTGACTCTCATCCAGAACAAGCATGTCTTGGGCAGCAAGAATCAAAAATCTCTCTCGGGAAAGTTGTAATACCTCCCAGCCTGCAGTAGTTGAGGATTCTGGGAGTCGTAGTCCATGTATACAATCCCTTGACCACGAAAACCCACTTCCGGAGGCAGAATGCTCACTTCGTCCAATGGAAGGGACGAGCCCGATGTCGGTCGTGACTCTCATCCAGAACAAGCATGTCTTGGGCAGCAAGAGTCAAACATCTCTTACTGGAAAGTTGTAGTACCTCCCAGACTGCAGTAGTTGAGGATTCTGGGAGTCGTAGTCCACATATACGATCCCCCGACCACGAAAACCCACTTCCGGAGGCAGAATGCTCACTTCGTCCAATGGAAGGGATAGTCCCGACGTCGGTTGTGACTCTCATCCAGAGTCAAAAATCTCTCTCAGGAAAGTTGTAGTACCTCCCAGCCTGCAGTAGTTGAGGATTCTGGGAGTCGTAGTCCACATATACGATCCCCCCACCATGAAAACCCACTTCCGGAGGCAGAATGCTCACTTCGTCCAATGGAAGGGACAGACGTGATCCTCATCCAGAACAAGGAAGAGTCCAAAATCTCTTTCGGTTGTGCTGTTTTTCGCTGCTCCGGCACCAATGTTATAATGCGGAGGTGTCACACCTGCGGCCCATTTTTGACTCGCTGGATTTACATTCTGAATTCCTCTCCTCCGTTGGCGAAGGGAGACGCCCAAAACGGCATTTCCAAATTCCCAGCATCGCAGAGAACATCGCTCTTCCACGGGCAACTTTTGTATTTCCCGAGTCGATCTGCATCCTCGTTCTCTTTGGAACGCCTCAACTCTCGTTCCGAACGTTCCGGTTACGGCAATACTGGAGTTTTTGTTCTCATTTGTGCTTTGACACCTCTGTCTTGACAGCTTCTGGGCCCAAAAGCGGATCTCAGTTGAAGGAATGGCACTTTTTTTTTCTATCGTGGTGACACAAAACAAGGGAACTTATTCTTTCGAAACATAGAACCACCTCCAATTTCTCGCCTCTCTTCAACTGGTTTTTCTCCACCGAAATGAGAAGCAGTATGGCGGAAAAGCAGCCCTGAGTGTCAAGACGTCCAAATGGCGTTGGTTTTATTGCTTTCCCCGCAAAATGGGAAACGATTTGGAGTTCCGTCGAGCCCCACAAACATAGGAACAGACTCGCTCTCCCTTTTCTCCTCCTCGAACAATCTAAGAATGCCATTCTCCGGTAAGAAGATGGTTGAGCACCCCGTATTTACGTCACCCTACAAAGCAGTTTCTCCTTCGCTCTTGTGGCAATTACAAAATACGAGATTACGAAAATTACGATTACGAAAAATATATCTCCGAATTGTCCGAGTTGCGGCACAGCGATGGTAAGGAGGCGTTTCCTGCTTGCTATTTACGTCATCCTGCAAAACGGTCTCTGCTTCGCTCTCGTGGCGATTCCGAGCTACGAGATTACGAAAATTATGATTACAAAAAATATATCTTCGGCACAGCGATGACAAGGAGGCGTTTCCTGGTTGCTATTTACGTTGTCCTACACAACGGTCTCTGCTTCGCTCTCATAGCGATTCCGAGCTACGAGATTATGGAAATTATTACAAAAATTATATCTCCGAACTGTCCGAGTCACGGCACAGCGATGACAAGGAGGCGTTTCCTGGTTGCTATTTACGTCGTCCTACACAACGGTCTCTGTTTCACTCTCGTGGCGATTCCTAGCTACGAGATCACGAAACTTACAATTACAAAAAATATATCTTCGAACTGTCCGGGTCATGGCACAGCGATGACAAGGAGGCGTTTCCTGCACAACGGTCTCTGCTTCGCTCTCATGGCAATTCAGAGCTACGAGATTACGAAAATTACGATTACAAAAAAATATATCTCCGAATTGTCCGAGTCACGGCACAGCGTTGACAAGGAGGCATTTCCCGGTTGCTTTTAAAGCCCTGTTTCGAAAGGAAAGGCGAGGATGGAGCTTTGTATAAAGTACGGCGGGAGCAAACTCCCCGGAGAACACCGCCGTTTACAAGTCTCAGATGAGCCGTCGCCTGGCTTTCTGGAGAAAATAGTGAACAACACGAGCGCTACACGATGACGGTCTCCACCCCGATGTCGGTCGGGAGCTCCCCTTCGAGGACGGTGCCCACCGTTTCCTCCGATGAGACCTCCACCGAGTGGCCCTTCTCGGCTTCCTCCCCGTCGTCGCCGTCCTCCGCTGACATCTCCGTCCCGCTGTCCTGAGGGCAGGCCATGGCTTCCAGCCTCTGCCGGTACTTCTCCGCCTCCTGCTCCTTCCGCATCAGCCGGCTCCGGTATTCCTGGGCTTTCTGGTTGGCTTCTTGGAGCTGCTGCTGCAAGAGCTCCCTTTCCGTACTTCCCTGGAGAATGTAAACAAAGCAAACAATCGGTTATGCAGGATGGATTTTCGTTCACTGGACCAAATTTGGCACAAATACTGCCATTTGGGAGTTGTAGTTGCTGGGATTTATAGTTCACCTATTTATTTATTATTTTATTTATTTATTTACAACATTTATATGCCGCCCTTCTCACCCAAAGGGGACTCAGAGCGGCTTACAAGATATATATACATACAATATATTATATCATTAGCATACTACAATATCAGTATTAAATATTACTATATTTTAATATTATTAGTAACATTACATGTAATATAAATATATAATTATGTTATTATTGTATGCATTACAGTATAATATTATAAATATTACATGTATAAACAATACCAAATACTCAATATGCCCAAATGTGAACACTGGTGGAGTTTGGGGGAAATAGACCTTGACATTTGGGAGTTGCTGGGATTTATAGTTCACCTACAATCGAAGAGCACTCTGAACTCCACCAATGATGGAATTGGACCAAACTTGCCACACAGAACTCCCATGACCAACAGAAACACTAGAAGGGTTTGGTGGGCATTGACCTTGAGTTTGGGAGTTGTAGTTCAC
>NW_026847538.1:2828-14357 GCF_025583915.1 Anolis sagrei ordinatus | reverse complement strand
CCTTGAAATTTTGGAGTTGTAGTTGCTGGGATTTATAGTTCACCTACAATCAAAGAGCATTCTGAACCCCACCAAACTTCCCACACACTTCCCATTTCCTCAACCATAACATTATTGTCATTACTACTTCAGAATGTCATTTTGCTACTGTTATGAAAACGTAATGTAAATATCGGATATGCAGGATGGATTTTCGTTCATTGGACCAAATTCGGCACAAATACTGGTGAGGTTTTGTCATTTGGGAGTTGTAGCTGCTGGGATTTATAGTTGAACAAAAGAAAATACTGATGGTCTTTGGTGACCCCTCTAGCACCACCCCCTCACGACCCCCCTAGGGGTTGCAACCCCCAGGTTGAGAAACACTGTTCTAAATCAAGCACGAGCAAACTTCGGACCTCCAGGTATCTTGTACCGGCTGTTAGGAATTGTGGGAGTTGGAGTCCAAAACACATGGAGGGCCCAAGTTTGCTCATGCCTGGTCTAAACCTTCTCGTGATGTGTAAAGAGGACCTCATGAGGAAGACTCAGAATAATACGGCCGTGTCCACCTTTCCTTGAAGTCCCTCCCTGTCCTCTTACCTGGCTCTCCTCTGCGTCCTCCACAACGTGTTCGACTTTGATTCTCTTCAGGGGCGGCTCTTCTTCCTCGAGTCCGTGATGGTTCTCGTCCGGTTCCACGATGACCATTTCCTCTGCCACCTGACCAGCAGGTAGAGTTAGAACTGGAAACAAAGGGCGGGAGGGAAGGAGAGAAAGTGGAGGCTTGAAAACACTTCCCTGGGCATGATACTGAATTAGAAAGATTTCGATATGCCCAAATTTGAATACTGGTGGGGTAGATGTTGGCCAGTTGGGAGTTGTAGTGGCTGGGATTTATAGTTTACCTACAATCAAGGAGCATTCTGAACTCCACCAAGGAACGAATTGAACCAAACTTGGCACGCAGACCTCCCATGACCAACAGAAAATACTGGAAGGGTTTGGTGGACATTGACCTTGAGTTTGGGAGTTGTAGTTCATCGACATCCAGAGAGCACTGTGGACTCAAACATTGACCAAACTTGGCACAAATATTCCATATACCCAAATATGAACACAGATGGAGTTTGGGGAAAATAGACCTTTCCCTCTGGGAGTTGTGGTTGCTGGGATGTATAGTTCACCTAGAGTCAAAAAGCATCCTGAACCCCACCAACAACAGAATTGGGCCAAGTTCCCACACAGAACCCACATGACCAACAGAAAATACTGTGTTTTCTGATGGTCTTTGGCGACCCCTCTGACACCCACTCACGACCCCCTCAGGGGTCCCGACCCCCAGGCTGAGAAACCCTGTAATAACATATTCTCTGCTTACCTTGCTGCCCATTCTGCATCGTCACGATGAAGGGCTGGCCAAGGCCCCGGCCGGGGAGCCCTGTCTGGAAGTGGCCCAGCGAGGCCCCGTCGGCCACAATGGTGATGACCCGCTGGGCCCCCCCGCCGGACCCGCGCTGGAGGGGCAGCTCCATGGCACTCGTCTCCACCACCTCTTCGGAGACAACTGCCAGAGTCAAAGATAAACCCTCAAGGACGGTAAACAAAAAAATAACTCAACACTTTGGCAACAATCAGAACAGACTCAGAAAGTAATATGTTCTGGGCGGAAAATAACCACACTTTCTGTGAAGAAAATATTAAAATATATTGTAGATTATATATTATATTATGTATATTATATTTTAAATGTTGTTGTTGTTTTTATTGTTGTATTTGGGCTCAGCCTCTTGTAAGCCGCACCGAGTCCTTCGGGAGATGGTAGCGGGGTATAAATAAAGATTTATAATAATAATTATTATTATTATTATTACTATTATTATTATTATTTGTGTGCAGAAAGTAGTGAAATCTTCTATGAAGGACTGTTCTCTTCTGTGCAGAACTTAGTAATACTTTCTGTGGCCAAAATAATTATTTTCCACACAGAGAGCAATATTATTCTCTGTGCAAAGAGCAATATTATTTTCTGTGCAAAGAGCAATATTATTGTCTGTGCAAAGAGTAATACCTCCGACCAAAATTGGTCGTCTACACGGACGTTGCCCGAATGTTTTGATGTTTGAACATCCTCATGGGAGGCTTCTCTCATGCCTCCGCATGAGGAGCTGGAGCTGTCAGAGGGAGCTCATCCATGCTCTTCCCAGATTCGAACCTCCGACCAGAATTGGTCGTCTACAAGGATGTTGCCCAGGGGACGTTGCCCGGATGTTGTGATGTTTGACCATCCTCGTGGGAGGCTTCTCTCATGTCTCCGCATGGGGAGCTGGAACTCACAAAGGGAGCTCATCCATGCTCTTCCCAGATTCGAACCTCCGACCAGAATTGGTCGTCTACAAGGACGTTGCTCAGGGGACGTTGCCCGGATGTTTTGATGTTTGACCATCCTCATGGGAGGCTTCTCTCATGTCTCCGCATGGGGAGCTGGAGCTGACAGAGGGAGCTCATCTATACTCTTCCCAGATTCGAACCGATTCGATCCGACCAGAATTGGTCGTCTACAATGACATTGCCCAGGGGACGTTGCCCGGATGTTTGGATGTTTGACCATTTTCGTGGGAGGCTTCTCTCATGTCTCCGCATGGGGAGCTGGACCAGACAGACGGAGCTCATCCGCACTCTCCCCGGATTCAAACTTCCAACCTGTTGGTCTTCAGTCCTGCCGGCACAAGGGTTTAACCCATTGAGCCACCGGGAGCTCTTGTTTTCTCCCACTGAGGTCTTCCCCCACTGAGGGCTTCTCCCACTGAGGCCTTCTCCCACTGAGGCCTTCTCCCACTGAGGCCTTCTCCCACTGAGGCCTTCTCCCACTGAGGCCTTCTCACACTGAGGCCTTCTCCCACTGAGGCCTTCTCCCTCACTGAGGCCTTCTCACACTGAGGCCTTCTCACACTGAGGCCTTCTCTCACTGAGGCCTTCTCACACTGAGGCCTTCTCACACTGAGGCCTTCTCCCACTGAGGCCTTCTCCCACTGAGGCCTTCTCACACTGAGGCCTTCTCTCACTGAGGCCTTCTCCCACTGAGGGCTGTCTCAGACTGAGGCCTTCTCCCACTGAGGCCTTCTCCCACTGAGGCCTTCTCCCACTGAGGCCTTCTCCCACTGAGGCTTTCTCCCACTGAGGCCTCCCATTGAGGCCTTCTCCCACTGAGGCCTTCTCCCACTAAGGCCTTCTCACACTGAGGCCTTCTCCCACTGAGGCCTTCTCCCACTGAGGCCTTCTCACACTGAGGCCTTCTCACATTGAGGCCTTCTCCCACGGAGGCCTTCTCACACTGAGGCCTCCCACGGAGGCCTTCTCCCACGGAGGCCTTCTCCCACGGAGGCCTTCTCCCACGGAGGCCTCCCATTGAGGCCTTCTCCCACTGAGGCCTTCTCCCACTAAGGCCTTCTCACACTGAGGCCTTCTCCCACTGAGGCCTTCTCCCACTGAGGCCTTCTCACACTGAGGCCTTCTCCCACTGAGGCCTTCTCCCACTGAGGCCTCCCACGGAGGCCTTCTCCCACTGAGGCCTTCTCCCACTGAGGCCTTCTCCCACTAAGGCCTTCTCCACTGAGGCCTTCTCCCACTGAGGCCTTCTCCCACTGAGGCCTTCTCACACTGAGGCCTTCTCCCACTGAGGCCTTCTCACACTGAGGCCTTCTCCCACTGAGGCCTTCTCACACTGAGGCCTTCTCCCACTGAGGCCTTCTCACACTGAGGCCTTCTCACACTGAGGCCTCCCACGGAGGCCTTCTCCCACTGAGGCCTTCTCCCACTGAGGGCTCTCTCACACTGAGGCAAACTAACACTGAGGCTTACTAACACACTGAGGCCCTTCTCCCACAGAGACCTCTCACAGACTGAGGACTACTAATCGCATCGCCCTATCAATTTCTGGCTACCAAGTTTTCTTTCTCCTTGCCTTGGGTTCTGTTGGAGCTGGAAAGGGGCCCGGAAGCTTCTGCGATGGCCGCCAAGGCAGCAAGGACCGAGGTGGTGGAGTTTGGGAGCGTCACGGTTGAAACAAAGGAATCTCCTGCCAGTCAAGAGAGAAGGGATTGCAATAGGGTGAAGGGAGATTTCCCGGAAGGAGAGGGGTGTCTTATGCTCTTGTGCCAGGTCTCTCCCAGCATCCTTTGAGGCCAAGGACATTGGATGGGGGGGGGGGCTGAGTTTGACGGGGTCCTACCTGAGGTCGTTTTGGCGTCTGCCGAGGAAACGAGTCCGGAGAGATTCAGCACCTCCCCTGAAGTCAGGAAGAACGGCTGGTTGATGGTCATGGAACCCGGGACCGGGTTGGCCCTCTCTGGGTTGGTGGCCACCTGGTTCTGCATTGCCTCCTACAAAAGAGAATGATTACTATTACTAGCTGTACCCGCCACACGTTGCTGTGGCAAACCTTCCTTCTCTCTTTCTCCTTTCTTTCTTTCACTCCTTCCCTCCCTCTTTCCTTCCTTCCCTCTTTTTCTTCCTTCTTCTTTCTTCCTTCTCTACCTGTTTCTTTTCTCGCTTCCTTTGTTCTTTGGTTCCATCCTTCCTTGTCTCTTTCCTTCCTTCCCTCCCTCTTTCTCCCTTTCGTTCCTTCTCTCCTTCCTTCCCTCTTTCACTTTTTTATTTCCTTCTACCTTTTTTCCTTCTCTCCTTCTTTCCCTCTTTCTCTCCCTCCATCTCCCCTTCCTTCTTTCTCTATCTTTCTTTCCTTCTTTCTCTCCTTCCCTCCTTCTTTCCCTCCCTCCTTCCTTCCTTCTCTTTCTTTCTCTACCTCCTTCTTTCCCTCTTTCTCTTCCTCCTTCTCTCCTTCCTTCTTTCTTTCTTTCTCTCCTTCCCTCCTCCTTCCCCTTCTTCTCTCCCTCCTTCTCTCCTTCCCTCCTTCCTTCTCTTCCTTTCTTTCTTTCCTTATCTCCTTCCCTCCTTTCCCTCTTTCTCTCCTTCCTTCCTTCTTTATCTTTCTTTCTTTCCCTCCTTCTCTCCCTCCTTCCTTCCTTCTCTACCTTTCTTTCTTCCCTTCCCTCCTTCTTTCCCTCTTACTCTCCATCCTTCTCTCCTTCCTTCTTTCTCTCCCTCCATCTCCCCTTCCTTCTTTCTCTATCTTTCTTTCCTTCTTTCTCTACCTCCTTCTTTCCCTCTTTCTCTTCCTCCTTCTCTCCTTCCTTCTCTTTCTTTCTTTCTCTCCTTCCCTCCTCCTTCCCCTTCTTCTCTCCCTCCTTCTCTCCTTCCTTCCTTCTCTTCCTTTCTTTCTTTCCTTATCTCCTTCCCTCCTTTCCCTCTTTCTCTCCTTCCTTCCTTCTTTATCTTTCTTTCTTTCCCTCCTTCTCTCCCTCCTTCCTTCCTTCTCTACCTTTCTTTCTTCCCTTCCCTCCTTCTTTCCCTCTTACTCTCCATCCTTCTCTCCTTCCTTCTCCCCTTCTGTCCTTCCTTCCTTCCTTTCCTTCCTTCTTCTCTCCCTCCCTCCCTTCCCTTCCTTTCTTCCCTTCCTTTCTTCTTTCTTCTCTTTCTTTCCTTCCTTCTCCTTCCCTCCTTTCTTCCCTCCCTCTTTCTCTCCTTTCCTTCTCTACCTCCTTTTTCCTTCCTTCTCTCTCTTCCTCCTTCTTTCCTTCTTTATCTTTCTTTCTTTCTTTCCCTCCTCCTCTTCTCCCTCCTCTCTCTCTCTCCTCTTTCCTTCCTCTCTCCTTTCTTTCTTTGTTCTTTCTTTCCCTCCTTCTTTGTCTCCTCCTTTCCCTCTTTCTCTCCCTCCTTCTCTCTCTCCTCCTCTCCTTCCTTCCTTCTCTACTCCTTTTCTTTCCTCCTCTCCTTCCTCTCCTTCCCCTCTACCTTTCTTTCTTCCCTTCCCTCCTTCTTTCCCTCTTACTCTCCATCCTTCTCTCCTTCCTTCTTTCTCTCCCTCCATCTCCCCTTCCTTCTTTCTCTATCTTTCTTTCCTTCTTTCTCTACCTCCTTCTTTCCCTCTTTCTCTTCCTCCTTCTCTCCTTCCTTCTCTTTCTTTCTTTCTCTCCTTCCCTCCTCCTTCCCCTTCTTCTCTCCCTCCTTCTCTCCTTCCCTCCTTCCTTCTCTTCCTTTCTTTCTTTCCTTATCTCCTTCCCTCCTTTCCCTCTTTCTCTCCTTCCTTCCTTCTTTATCTTTCTTTCTTTCCCTCCTTCTCTCCCTCCTTCCTTCCTTCTCTACCTTTCTTTCTTCCCTTCCCTCCTTCTTTCCCTCTTACTCTCCATCCTTCTCTCCTTCCTTCTTTCTCTCCCTCCATCTCCCCTTCCTTCTTTCTCTATCTTTCTTTCCTTCTTTCTCTACCTCCTTCTTTCCCTCTTACTCTCCCTCCTTCTCTCCTTCCTTCCCTCTCTTTCTTTCCTTCTTTCTCTTCTTCCCTCCTTCTTTTCTTCTCTCTCCCTCCTTCTCTCCTTTCTTCCTTATCTTTCTTTCTTTCTCTCTCCTTCCCTCCTTCTTCCCCTTCTTCTCTCCTTGTCTTGTGTCCAAATTTGGTGTCAATTCGTCCAGTGGGTTTTGAGTTTTGCTAATCCCACAAACGAACATTACATTATTATTTATATAGATTATTATTAGTATTATTATTATTAGAAACACAAGATGAGTTATTAATTATTATTAACAATAATTATTTATTAAATATTTAATTATTATTTATTATTATTAGAAACACAAGATGAGTTATTAATTATTATTATTTATTTATTTATTATTTAATTATTTATTATTATTATTATTATTATTATTATTATTATTATTATTATTTATCATCCACCTCTCCTAATGGCTCGAGCTGGGGTACAACCAACTCTGGGGCCAGAGTGAAGAAGGGGAGCCAGGAAGACAGTTCCACCACGTCAACCACGTTGCTGGGTAGAGTTGGGAACCCCTCTACCCAGCAACAATAGTAATATATAATATTAATATTATGCTACGCTAACACGCACATATAATATTGATCTTTATATTGTCCTACAATATAATACTAAAAATAATAATATATTATACGAATATTGTGCTATGCTATATACAATATATTATAATATTGATAATAATATTATAATGTAATATAATATAATACTAATAATAACCTATACCTAATTGTATACTATATATTGCATGTAATATTACCAATAATATTGTAGTATACTCGCATAGTACAATATAGTTATATATAATACTAATATTATGCTATGCTAACAATATAATATATTATATGTACATATAATATTGATCAAAATATTGTAATACAATAAAATATTAATAATAATACATTATAATAATTATATATTATATGTTATGTGTAATGTTACTAATAATACTGTAGTACAGCGGTATAGTACAATATAGTTATATATAATACTAATATTATGCTATGCTAATAATATAATATATTGTATGTACATATAATATTGATCATAATATTGTAATACAATAAAATACTAATAATATATAGCACTATTATTGTGCTATGCTATATATAATATAATATTAATAATAATATTATAATGTAATGTAATATAATACTAATAATAGTCTTTACCTTTACCTTTATCTAAATGTATATTATATATTACATGTAATATTACCAATAATATTGCAGTATACTGGTATAGTACAATATAGTTATATACAATACTAATATTATGCTATGCTAACAATATAATATAGTGTATGTTATGTAATATTGATCATAATATTGTCATACAATATAATACTAAAAATAATAATATATAGTACGAATATTGTGTTATGCTATATATAATATATTATAATATAATACAATATAATAAATAGCAGCGCTCCATGTAGTCATGCCGGCCACATGACCTTGAAGGTGTCTACGGACAATGCCGGCTCTTCAGCTTGGAAATGGAGATGACCACCAAACCCCAGAGTCGGACACGACCCCCAGTCGGACACAACCTGGCAGAATGGGTTGGACTGGATGGCCCCTGGGGTCCCTATGATGCTATGACACCTCACCTGCAGCATCAGCAAGGTTTCCGGGTTGTTCTTGTCCAAAGCGATGTCGAAGGCGGATTTGTCGAACTTGCTGAAAGCGTGGACGTCGGCCCCGTATTTGAGGAGCAGGGCGACAACATCCCGGTGGTTGTGCTCAGTGGCCCAGTGCAAAGCCGTCATCTTCAGCATGTCCTTGGCATTGACGTCGGCACCGTTCTGGAGAGAGGAAAAAATGTGTTTAGAAAGCCTAATGCCACTGCCAGAAGGGACAGAGAGTTTCCTCTACGCTGACGATCATGCCATCAACGCCCAAGCGGAGAGATCTGAAATGGTGGAACAAAAGCTCTCTGAAGCTTTGGGTGCTCTGACTGGCTATTACAGGGAAAACCAGCTGATTCCTAATCCATCTAAAGTCACTTCTGGTAAAAAAAATATCACCTCACCTGCTTCATAAGAAGTCTGCTACCAAACAGGAGCTTTTTTGTTGAGTTCCAGGGTCAAAGAAGCAGGTGACGAAAACAGAAACATGGCCTGCCTCAGGGGAGTGTGCTTGCTCCTTCCATGTTTAACATTGACCCAAATGACCAGCCACTGCCAGAAGGGACAGAGAGTTTCCTCTACGCTGATGATCATGCCATCAATGCCCAATCAGAGAGATTTGAAATGGTTGAACAGAAGCCCTCTGAAGCTTGAGGTGCTCTTACTTCCTATTACAGGGAAAACCAGCTGATTCCTAATCCATCTAAAGTCACTTCTGGTGAAAAATGTATAATATCACCAAGGATTACCACCTCACCCGCTTCATAAGAAGTCTGCTACCAAACAGGAGCTTTTTTGTTGAGTTACAGGGTCAAAGAAGCAGGTGACGAAAACAGAAACATGGCCGGCCTCAAGGGAGTGGTCTTGCTCCATCCATGTTTAACATTTACCCAAATGAACAGCCACTGCCAGAAGGGACAGAGTTTCCTCTACGCTGACGATCATGCCATCACCGCCCAAGCAGAGAGATCTGAAATGGTGGAACAGAAGCTCTCTGAAGCTTTAGGTGCTCTGACTGGCTATTACAGGGAAAACCCGCTGATACCTTATCCATCTAAAACACAGACATGTGCTTTTCAACTTAAGAATAAACAAGCGTCTAGAGCTCTGAGGATTACCTGGGAAGGAATCCCACTGGAGCATTGCAGCACACCCAAATACCTGAGAGTCACTCTGGACCGTGCTCTGACCTACAAGAAGCACTGCCTGAATATCAAGCAAAAAGTGGGTGCTAGAAATAATATCATACGAAAGCTGAGTGGCACAACCTGGGGATCACAACCAGACACAGTGATGGCATCTGCCTTTGCGCTTTGCTACTCTGCTGCGGAGTGGAATATATCTCACCACGTTAAAACAGTGGATGTGGCTCTTAGTGAGACATGCCACGTTATTCAAGGATGTCTATGCCCCCCAAAAGGAGTCTCGCTTACCCGAATCAGGAGTTCGACGATATGCGAATGTCCGTCGGCGGCGGCCATGTGTAGCGGCGTCCGGTCGACCTTGGTCCGCGCATCCCGGCTGACTCCAGCTCGGAGCAGGACCTCCGCTGTGGAGTAGTGGCCGTGCTGAGCGGCCAGGTGGAGGGGCGATGTGCCCAGCTGCCAAGAGCAGAAGCGGAAATATTACAGTCATCCCTCACGACTTCGTGGTTCGCTTTTTGCTGACTAGCTGTTTCGTGGTTTTTCATTTCTGAGGCCTATGGGCTTCAGGGCCTGGCTGATTCCTGCCTGTGGGAATCCTTTGTTGGAATAATAATAATTAAAAAACTTTATTTATACCCCGCTCCATCTCCCCCAAGCGGACTCAGTGCGGCTTACATGGGGCCAAGCCCATCAATGCAGTATATACATCAGAATACAAAAACACAACAATAACCAGAAAATAAAATACATAAAATCCAAAGAAATATAATAGACAACAACAGACATAGTTTCATCTATGCTGATGATCGTGCTATTACCGCTCAAGCAGGGAGCTTTGAGATGGTAGAACAGAAGTTTTCCGAAGCTCTAGGTGCTCTTACTGCCTATTTCAGGGAAAACCAGCTGATCCTTAATCCATCTCATAGACATGTGCCTTTCATCTCAAGAACAGAGAAGCATCCCGAGCTCTGAAGATCACCTGGGAAGGAAGGGATCCCACTGGAGCATTGCAGCGCACCCACATACCTGGGAGTCACCCTGGACCGTGCTCTGACCTACAAGAAGCACTGCCTGAACATCAAGCAAAAAGTGGGTGCTAGAAACAATATCATACGAAAGCTGACTGGCACAACCTGGGGATCACAACCAGATACAGTGAAGACATCTGCCCTTGCACTTTGCTACTCCGCTGCTGTGTAGAGGAGATTTCACCACGCTAAAACAGTGGATGTGGCTCTTAATGAGACATGCCGCATTATCACGGGGTGTCTGCCCCCTACACCACTGGAGAAATTACACTGCTTAGCCGGTATTGCACCACCTGACATCCGCTGGGAAGTAGCAGCCAATAGTGAAAGGACCAAGGCAGAGACATCTCCAGCTCATCCCGTTTGGGTATCAGCCAGCACGTCAACGACTTAAATCTAGAAATAGTTTTCTAAGATCTACAGAGACACTCGCTGGAACACCTCAGCAAGCGAGAGTCCAAAAGTGGCAGGCTCAAACCCAGAACCTCAACCAATGGCTGATACCAAATGAGAGCACACAGAAGACTGTGCGACTTGGAAGGTGCTGAACAGACTGCGCTCTGGCACCACAAGATGCAGAGCCAACCTTCAGAAATGGGGCTACAAAGTGGAGTCCTCGATATGCGAATGTGGAGAGGAGCAAACCACAGACAACTTTCCCTGCCTTGCTCGCTTTCCTTTCTTTTCGGCCTATTACCGGACCTACCCAATCGGTGGTGAAAGGCGCTCCGTTGGCCATCAGCGTCCGGACTTCGTCATCTTGGCCTTTGCGGGCCGCTTCCAGCAACCTCTTCCCCAGATCCACCAGTGACATCTCCATACATGGGAACGGCCGTTTGCACAAACCTAGAGCGGGGACACAAGGTTTCATATCATTGACGCTATGTAACAACGTCTGAAAAAAATAATAATAAAAACCTGTTCCTGGTTTGAAAGTGGAAATTAATAATAAATAATAATGATAATAATACTAATATAATATAACAATGGAAAAACAATAATATAAGAACAATATAATAATACTAAAATGCTAGAATAATAAAATATAATACTAACTATATAATACTAAAATAATATAGCAATGTACTAACAATAATTATAATATAATTATATAACAATAACTTTAATATTATATAAATATAATACTAAAATTATAATGATATATTATACTAATATTATATATATTATTAATATAATTATATATATAATTATATATAATTATATATATAAATGTAAAAATATTAATATAATATAATATATATAAAAATAATAATATATAATATAATACTAAAATAATAATATAGTAATATAATATATAATACAAATAATAATATAAATATAATATAATATATAAT
>NW_026847537.1:0-10126 GCF_025583915.1 Anolis sagrei ordinatus | reverse complement strand
ATTTATGAGGCCTTCAACTTGGGGCTTCTTTCACCGAAGCCTTCTCACACCAGGCCTTCTAACTCTGAGGCCTATTTCACACTGAGGCCTACTAACATTGGAGTCTTTTCATTCTGAGGCCTCTCACACTGAGGCCTCTCTCAGTCTGAGGGTAACTAACACTGAGGCGTACTAAGCTATAGGCACACCTACTTATATTGAACTACAGTTTTTGCTGAGTCCTTGTATCCATTTAACCCACATGTTTGCAATTAAAAATACCTAGTTATTTTTTAATATTTCTGACAATTTATTTGTGGCTTTGAGGCAGAGCTCATATTCTAGGTAGAGTTTTCAATAACCAAAGCCATGCTTACCAAATTATCATTAATATATATCTATTATGAAACTAAGAACATTTGTTGTAACCATCAATGAGTTCTGAGGGACATTTATGAAAACATAATGTTTAAATTTAAAATTACATTCCATCATTTCTGTAGCATCTTGATTTTACCTTCAAACAGTTTACAGTTGCTTTTTACACTGTTTTTAAAAATTGTTTAGGTCCAGCAACTTCTGTTCTTGAGTATTTGTCAGATAAAGACAAAGAGAGGATCCTGGAAGCAAAACAAGTGGCAGAGATTCAAGCGAAGACTCCATCTCTGCCCCAGCAGTGCCTGCAAAACAGATTCCAAACCTCGGCTTTGCATGATGCTCCACCAAAGTGGCAGCAGTTAACTTCAGCAGGTTCTAGTGACTTCAGACCATTTGCAAAAGATCCAGAAAAACAAAAGAGATATGAAAATTACAGAGCAAGTCTCAAACATGATCCAAAAGGTAATTGTCAAAACACACACAACTCTTGTTCCTTGTGATAAGATGGTTTTAATGCCTTGATCAAAGCTTAGTGCTCTTGATGGTAAAAAGAAGAAAATGTCAAAAATTAAAAAGAACTGACAATTGGACGAAAAATGCTCTAAAATATTTGACATTCATTATGAACTAGCTTAGGTATGCCGCGATGCCTGAGTGAGGTATTTTGTAAGGATAAACATTAGAAATAATCATTGTTTGTTTTTGGATTTTATTAATGATCCCATTAGAAATGCATAAGGATGTGGATAAACTACAACTCCCATCATCCCCTTGTCACTGCCCCCCCAAACCAAACCAGTAGTTGAAGTTGGTCATGAAGGGTCTATGTGCCAAATTTGGTCCAGATCCATCATTGATGGGAGTCGTAGGGCTCTCTGGATGTGGGAGCCATCTTGAAAAGCATACATATGTAGGTAGATACATTTGCTACATGACCTTGGACATATCTATGGACAACGCCAGCTCTTCGGCTTAGAAGTGGAGATGAGCACCACCCCCCAGGAGTCACACACGACTAGACTTAATGCCAGGGGGAAGCCTTTATTTATTTATTTACTGCATTTCTATGCCACCTTTCTCAGCCCGAGGGCGACTCAAGGCGGCTTACACTGGCACGAGTCGATGCTACAATGAACATAAAAAATTAAAACAAAATTAAAAAAGAATTAACACACATTATTAAAACCATGTAAAAGCATTAAAAGCATTAAAAAACAGTAACTTCCTATTAGCTCATTTTCCAAGAAGTTCCATGTTCATTCTTTCCTAGATTCCATAATCATCCATTACACTGTGTTTTCAAAGGCTTGTTTAAAAAGCCAGTTTTTAATTTTTTCCCGGAATGTTAATAGGAAGGAGGCTGATCTAATATCCCTAGATCTTTACCTTTACCTTTACCTTTACCTTCACGTGTGTGTGTGTATACATATACAGCGTTCCCTCACTTATTGCGGGTGTTATGTTCCAGGACTACCTGTGATAAGTGAAAATCCATGAAGTAGGGACACTATATATATATATATATATACATACACACACACACACAAATATACAAACACACACACACAGTATTTACAATCTGATTTACTGAAAATTGTAATTTTTATTATTTATAATATTTTAAATGTTAGAATTAATATTTTTAAATATGTTTGTATACATTTTGTGGTTTTAAAAATAGGAATGCCTTGCACGACTTACTGCAGAGGCCGCAGAGTCCTGCGGAGGCTGAGGGCAGCCCTACAGAGGCTGCCGGGGCATGGGGAAGCCAGCCCTGGCCACTCCAGGGGTGGGGCAGGGCCTGTTGCTGGTTGGCCAGCCGTCCAAGAGGCGGGAAATTTCCCGCTGCGCAGGGGACTTCTGGGAAGAAGAAGCCCCCTGCAAGCAGCATGACCAGCTGACCAAGCAACAGGAAACTTCCCACCGTGCAGGGAGCTTCTGGGAAGAAGCCCCCTGCAAGCATCATGACCGACAGGAGGGTGCCCACCACCGCAATGTCCCTTGCCCGGTAAGTCAGGCAAGGCATTTCTGATTTTAAAACCACAAAATGTATAAAAATTTTTAAAAAATAATTCTAAACTCTAACCGCGAAACAGCGAGTCTGCAGAAAGCGAACTGCGAAATATCGAGGGAACACTGTACACACACAGACATGCATTCATTATATGTATAGAAGATAAATATAAGATAGATCTTTCCAGTGTGTTTTTACTGTGTTCTTTTCCTTTGTTTCGATGCTTTAAAATTATGAACAGCTTTGATTTTTTTTTAAAAAAAATCCTTTTTCACATAGTTTAGTTTGTTGAATTGCCTATTCTGCCGCCTTTTGTCTTCCAGTCGAAGTTCTAGCAAGCTGTGTTGATCCTAATATGACAGAATGGGAACGCCGGAGGGAGCAAGACGAGTTTTCTCGTGCTGCAATGCTCTACAAATCCTCCAGCTCTGTCCTGTCTTCGAGGTTTACTTCTGCAAAGCATGAAGATGACACCGACAAAGTAGAAGTTCCTCGGGATCAGGAGGTGTGTTCTTATTACTATTATTACTGGACTACTAGCCGTCCCCTGCCATGCGTTGCTGTGGCCCAGTCTGGTGATCTGGAAAATGAAGTAACGAGAAAGTATTGGCTTTAATATATGTAATTTCTTTATGCTTGTGGGTAAACAGTATTTTTTGCTGTTTCTTTGTCAGTGTTGATGTGAAGATTGTCTGTTTTGCCTACTCTGGAACATGCAACATATAATTGTCCTTCTTTAGGGGTTTCTTTCAAATCTATGATACTATATCTCTGTGTGTGGATCATATCTATCTATCTATATCTATGGCTGGGTGGCTCTTTGTCAGGAGGGCTTTGATTACATTTTCTTGGCCTGGTGAAGGGAACTGGATTGGATGGCCTTTAAGTTTTCTGTTGGTCATGGGGGTTCTGTGTGGGAAGTTCCCCCCCCCCCATTTCTGTCGTTGGTGGGGTTCAGAATGCTCTTTGATTGTACATAACTACAACTCCCAATTTTCAAGTTCTATTTTCCCCAAACTCCATCTGTGTTCACATTTGGGCATATGGAATATTCGTGCCAAGTTTGGCCCAGATCCATCATTGTTTGAGTCCAAAGTTCTCTCTGGATGTAAGTGAACTACAACTTCCAAACTCAAGATGCCCACCAAATGATTCTAGTGTTTTCTGTTGGTTCACGGGAGTCTTGTGTGCTACGTTTGGTTCAGTTCCATCATTGGTGGAGTTCAGAATGCTCTTTGATTGTAGTTAACTATAATTCCCAGCAACTACAACTCCCAAATGACAAAATCATTTTTTTTTAGTGATGATCACTCCTTGGGTTAGTAGGTGTCTTGTGTCCAAATTTGGTGGCATTTCGTCCAGTGGTTTTTGAGTTAGGTTAATCCCACAAATAAACAATACATTTTTATTTATAAGACTAGCCGTCCCCAGCCACGCGTTGCTGTGGTCCAGTCTGTGTATATGTGTTTTGTGTGTATGTATGTGTTTGTGTTTGTATATATTTGTGTATATATGTGTGTTTGTTTGTGTGTGTGTGTATATATATCTATACACATACACACATATATATGGGTGTATATATTTGTGTATTTGTGTGTATGTATGTGTGTGCATGTGTATATGTATATATGTATGTGAGCATGTGTATATGTATATATGTGTGTATATGTGTATATATGTGTGTGTTTGTGCATATATATATATATATATATATACACACGTGTGTGTATGAATGTGTGCATGAGTATATGTATATGAGGATATGTGTATATGCATATGTGGTGTATTTTTTGGGTTTTTGAGTCTGATCTGCTGAGGTTTTGTGTGTGTGTGCGTGTTTAGGGGTGATGGACACTTGTTGGACTGTTAGGTGTCTTGTGTTTTTCTGCTATGTTTTTCAGTGTTTTTATGAGTGATGGTAACTTGTTGGCCTGATAGGTGTCTTGTGTCCAAATTTGGTGTCAATTCATCCAGTGGTTTTTGAGTTATGTTAATCCCACAAACGAACATTACATTTTTATTTATATAGATGCTGTCCTCAATTGACACGATTAACATAAGAGTCAGAGGATAACTACTGTAACTTGGGCATGGTCAAATTTGGGCCCTCCTGCGGGTGTTTTGGACTCCCAATTTCCACAAATCCAACTGTTAGGAATTGTGGGAGTTGAAGTCCAAAAAGCCTGTAGGAGGTCCCAAGTTTGACCATGTCTGCTGTAATTTATATGTATTTTTTGTTGCTATTAATCGCTGTATGTTAATTTTAGGCTGATATTGATGACAAAAAGGCAGCTGCAAAGATGAAGATGTTTGGCAAGCTCACAAGAGAAAGGTTTGAATGGCACCCGGACAAATTGCTGTGCAAAAGGTTTAATGTTCCTGATCCCTATTCAGAGTAAGTTGAGAGCATCAGGATTAAAGAACAGACCATGAGATCTATAACACAGAAGTTGTCGTTGCTTATAGATTCATTTCAAAGGCACAGATTATACGCAACCGGCTTTTGAAAACCCACAGCATTGTAATACAAAACTTTGAAAAAAAAACATCTAAAATTGCACACTTCTGCAATTTTGCAAACCCCAACATTTTTGTTTTCCAGCTCGTGTATTGTTGGATTACCCAAAGTGAAGCGTGACAAGTATTCCGTATTCAATTTCTTGACAGTATCGGAGTCTACATCAGTCACACTGAGCCAGGCCAAAGAAGTAGGAGGAGCGCAACGGGATAATATCCCAGAGAGTAAGTGGCCTATTTACTTCTTGTTGTGGGTATATGAGTCAAAGGACTTAAGTATTCATTATATGAAAATAGTAAGCTGAATGGTAAGAAAAAAGAAGGGAAAATGAAATAGGCAGATGGAGTGTGTTGGGTGGCGGATCTGTACATTTTTGTCTGTTTCGCACCTGGCCATTGCATTGTAAAACTATTATCCAATGCATTTTTTTACAAATCTATATAAATAAAAATGTAATGTTTGTTTGTGGGATTAACATAACTCAAAAACCTCTATATGGTTTGACATAATTTGGACACTATACCCCTAACAGACCAACGAGTGACCATCACTCATAACACCCCCCCCAAAAAAAAACCAACAGAAAGGACTTAAAAAACCAAAAAAGCTAAATGACGATACAGAAAAAGAAGAAGAGGAAGGAAGAAGGAGAAAGAAAGAAGAAAGAAAGAAAGAGCATGAAGAAAAGGAAGGAAGGAAAGAGGTAAGGAAGAAAGGAGAGAAAGAAGAAGGAAAAGAAAAAGGGAAAGGAAAGAGGTAGAGAGAAGGAGAAAGAAGAAAAGGAAAGAAGGAAGGGGGGAAAGGAAAGGAAGGAGATGGAAGCAAGAGCAAAGGAAGGAAGGAAAGAGTTAGAGAAGGAAGAAGGAGGAAGAAAAGGGAAGGGGAAAAAGGAAAGAGGGAGGAAGGAAGGAGAGGAGAAAGAAGGAGAGAAAGAAGGAGGGAAGGTTGGCCACAGCAATGTGTGGCAGGTACAACTAGTATGAGCAAAAAAATAATAAAGGAACAATATGACCAAGACCAAAGATCTTAAATATATAACCCTGAAAGGGATATTTATCTCTTTAAGAACCAAAGAAGCCATCAAGATGGGATGTGTCCGATAAAGAAAAGAAGAAGAAAGATGCTATTGGTGAGTTCATCAGTTTAGCCAGGTCAAAGGTCGATGTCCAGGAAGAGCAGCCGCCAGTTGAAAAAATGGACCAAAAAAAGACAGAAGAACCTGTTGCCAACGAGGTATAAATGACTCCATGTTTTCAATGTGCATTCTTTAATCTACTTGATTTTTCCACTTTATTTTCTGGTTATAGAATATTGATGATGGAACTGATAGACCTCCATACCTTGTTGCAATTGTGACCTGTTGCCTCTGGAGGTATTTAAGCAGAGGGTGGATGACCATCTTGTTGGGGGAGTGGGCTTATTTACAAAATACCCTCCTCCAGAGTAACTTAGCAGCAGCGTGACCCAGCACCAGTAGCCAAAAGTGATCAAATAAACCAAAATACACAGATCAATGTTAACTCTTCCATAGGAAGCTTTTCGTTGTAGTAAAATAATATGGTTGCACTATTTACAAAAACAAGGTTTCCATAACACAAATAAAGTTCTTTATACTTCCTTCTTGTTTTCAGATAGTAAGTGAAAGTACGAGCAGGAATGAAGAAGTAGCAGAAGAAGAAGAAGAAACAAGACCGTCCATGGATCTGTTTAAAGCCATCTTTGCCAGCTCCTCAGATGAAAAATCATCTTCAGAAGAAGAAGAAGAAGAGAGTGATGGTGAAGTGCAAGCAGCAGCGGCAGAGGCAGAATCCGTTTCTGAAAGTACAAAGCATTCTTCTCCTTTGCCTGATGTTCAAGGTAATAATGAGCAACACTTTGTTTTGGCCGACATTGATGAACCATGAGCAAACAGGGTTGCTGTGAGTTTTCCAGGCTGTATAGCCTGGAAACATTATCTCCTGACGTTTCGCCTGCATCTATGGCAGGCATCTTTGAAGGTTGTGAGGTCTGTTGGAAACTAGGCAAGTGGAGTTTTTATTTATTTTTTATTTACGACATTTCTGTGCCGCCCTTCTCACCCCGAAGGGGACTCAGAGTGGCTTACAAGATATATATATATATATATATACACACACACACACACACACACACACACACACACATACAATATATTATATTATTAGCATAGTACAATATCAGTATTAAATATTACTATATTGTACTATATAATTATATTGTAATATTATTAGTAATATTACATGTAATATAAATATATAATTATAATATCATATTATTATTAGTATTATATTGCATTACATTATAATATTATGAATATTATATGTATATACAATATGTTATATTACATTATATTATATTATATTATTAGAATAGCACAGGAGACAAGGTGGCTGTCCCCCCCTCTCACTTCACTCTGGCCCAGAGCAGCAGTTGGTGCTGGAGGGGGAGGGGTCCCCAGCTGATGACATAGGCAGGAGACAAGATGGAACTGTTCCCTGCCCCCCTCTCTTTACTCTGGCCCAGAGCAGCAGTTAGTGCTGCAGGGAGGGGTCCCCAACTGATGTCATATGCAGGAGACAACATGGAACTGTCCCCTGGCTCCCTCTCTCTTCACGCTGGCCCAGAGTAGCGGTGCTGGGGAGAGAGGCCCCCAACTGATGACTGTGGAATAATGTCCAGGGTGGGAAAGATAATATTGTCTGTTTGAGGCATGCGTGAATGTTGCAATTGGCCACCTTGATTAGCATTGAATGGCCTTGCGGCTTCAAAGTCTGGCTGCTTCCTGCCTGGGGGAGTCCTTTGTTAGGAGGTGTTAGATGGCCCTGATTGTTACACTGGAAAACTCACAGCAACCGATTGATTCCAGCCCTGAAAGTCTTCGACAACATATGTGCAAACACTTTCTTCTTATCGCCCATCAGGTGTTAAAGCAAATAGAGCCGCCACACCAGAACCTTCTGTGGTTGTAAATCTGCCCTTGAAGGAAGCCATTGATCAAGGAGAAGAATTTGGACCAAAATTGCCTCCTGTTATTCACTCTGGTAAATATGTTTCAGCATATGCAAATTCTGTGGAGAACTATGTATATTTTTGCATTTATGTATCTATTTAAGTTTGTATTTTATAGGGATGTGTGCAAGGAATTTAATATCTCTGTGGAGGTAAAAGCACAAGAATTTGTATAGAGTATTGCAGATTTTCTAGTTTAGAGAATCAGAAATGTAAAAAACGATCACCAGGCACCCTTTGAGTAGCTTTGGATTCATTTATTTTTTACCCATTCTCATTGTTCTGCTGCTTTTAGGCACTCATTCGAAGCCTGCGGAAATACAGCTTGCAAGTTCCCCTGAAGCCTCTAAGAGAGAGAAGCCTAAGAAGAGCAGAGAAAAACACAAGTCCAAAAGAGAACACAAACCCAAGAAAGAAAAGGTGATTTGTTGTAATAAATGGAATATGAAATCATTCATCCTCTTCCAGGTAAATAGATGACACTGGAGGAGGTAGAGCAGGCATGGGCCAACTTCAGCCCTCCAGGTGTTTTGGACTCCAACTCCCACAATTCTGAAGTTGGCCTATGCCTGCTTTGGCTGTAACAAATTGTAGGAGTTGGAGTCCAAAACACCTGAAGGGCTTGTTGGGCGAATGGGCTTATTTACAAAAGACCCTCCCCATAAATGTACAACAGAGTAATTTATCAGCAGGAGCGTGACCCAACACCAGTAACCCAAAGTGACAAAAAGAACAAAAACACACAGACCAATGTTACCCCTTCCATAGGGGACTTTTCTTTATAGGAAAACAATATGGTTGCACTATTTATAAGAACAAGGTTTCCTTAACACAAATAAAGTCCTTTACACTTCCTTCTTTGCTTCCACGATGGGTTTCTTTCTCATGCTGGTAAACAGCTTCGCTCTCACAGAGCCTCTTCTCACACTGAAGTTACATAGAAGCTTCACACAATAGCTTTTTGTATACACAGCAGCTTTCACACATGATGGCCTTCTCACACACCAGGCCAACTCACACTGAGGCCTCTCACACTGAGGGTTCTCTCATACTGACACCGCTTGTATTCTGAGGTGAATTAATACTGAGGCCTACTCTTACTGAAGCCTACTGAGGCCCTTCTTCCACAGAGACCTCTCACAGACTGAGGGCTTCTAACACTGAGGGGTCCCTCAGACTGACAGCTCGCTCAAATAGAGGCAAATGCACTGAGGCCCTTCTTCCACAGAGAACTCTCACAGACTGAGGGCTGCTAACACTGAGGTCTCCCTCAGATTAATGGCTCTCTCAAATTGAGGCAAACACACTGAGGCCCTTCTTCCACAGAGACCTCTCACAGACTGAGGGCTGCTAACACTGAGGGCTCCCTCAGACTGACGGCTCTCTCACAGGAACTAACACTGAGGCCTAATCATACTGAGGCCTAGTAACACATTGAGGCTCTTCTCCCACAGAGACCTCTCACAGACTGAAGGCGAACTAACACTGAGGCCTTCTCACACTGAAGCTTCTCGCAGACTGAGAGCGAACTAAGCTACAGGCACACCTGATTATACAGAACTGCAGCTTTTCCTGAGTCATTGCATCCATTTAACTTTTTCGTTGTTTCACTCACATTTTTGTAATTACAAATACCTAGTTAATTTTTAATATTTCTGACAGGGCCGAAGTTGTTCCATGCCCGCTCTAGGCTCTCTTAAGTCAATGTATTATAAAAACATATACAGTACAATTCATTTATTTTATCGTTCCTGTATCAATTCTTCTATCAACAAAAATACTACAAAAGCATGAGTACAAGTAAAACCCACTAAAAATGATACAGGAATTCTTTTTTGGGTGGATCTTCGTAAGACAGTCTTAGTATTACTTATTTTCTCAACCCTTTTATCTAGGAAATAATCATTATTCCTTCTTATTCACAGAGTAAAGGGGCAACTCTGCTGCTCTCCTTGAGGGTCTCTTCTTATTTTGTTGGGTTTCTCATTGCAAGATACAAAGAAGCACATAATAAATATCAGAATCGAACTTCTTTTTTTTGCAGAAAAAGAAACACAAGAAATCCAAGCACAAGAGCAAAAGCAAAAGCAAGAAGCCCGAACGAAATGGCGGCTCTCGCACTGCCGATAGCAGCAGCGACAGCAACGGTGATGGCGAGACTGCAGATATATCACCCAAAGAACTTATTAAAAGGTAATAAGGTACTAACC
>NW_026847530.1:0-10251 GCF_025583915.1 Anolis sagrei ordinatus | reverse complement strand
TGGGCATTCAGAAAACACGTCCTGTCTACAGACTCTTTCACGGGCCCAGCGCGTGACAGCACAAGATGACTAAGATGTTCTATGCTCCAGTCAGCAAGTGTCTCAGGAATCAGGTTGCTGACATGCAAGATCTGTTAAGTAGTTAAGTAATTCAATACAGGATGAAGAGAGAAGCAAGAATGTGGTCGTCAGGTGATCCAGAAGTTATTCAGCAAGTTAATATTCCAAATATACAAAATTAGAGTAATAAATCAGCTCAGCTAAGGTCAGGAAAACATGAACACCAAAAAAGTACTCTAAGTTGCCAAGAAATAGGGTTGAAAGCATCAAAACTATTAGAGTGTCTGGGAGATTTATAGCCGTCTGTCTTTAGACACAGGTGCCTAATTGGTCAGCATCTCCTACTTAATAACTGTTAGGAGAAGCACAATTTCTCCTAGTCCCTTCACTGCATGATGAATGATGGCAATGGTATTCAACATCCGCAGACTCCTGGGGAAGAGTACCCCCCCCCCCCCATTCTACCTCCTTAGATCCAGTGAGGCCACAGTCAGCAAGAGATGCAGATTCTTGGCAATCTGCCTCATCTGCCTGTCTGTCTGAATCATGTAACACTGGAGGGTGAGGTATGACACAAGCAATCATTTTCTCTTATTTCTGATGTTCAAGCTGTGTCACTATGCAGTTAAAATACTACGATTGCTACACACAAAAAGCTTTTTAACCATCTGTGGAGATGTGTAATCTTTGCAGAAGTATTTTTTTTTTAAAAAATAGGGTGGAAATATATAGGTGGGAAACTATAGAAACAACTCAATGAGGTTGACAGATTTGAGAGGTTTTGTGGAGGGGAGGGAGGAAGATGATGGAACAGCTGATGTTCTCAACAGTACTCAATAGCTACATTGTCTATCCTAATAAGGACCTATGGCTCTTTTGATATGGTTGGGACGCACTTCCAATCTGCTCTAGAGAGCCGCCATGATGATGATGATGTAGATGTAGTTTTTTGTTCCACCTTGTACCTAACTCTATTTACTAGCAATGACAGGGAGGACCTTTTGTAAATGAAATATGCACTTCGAATCACTGACTTTTGCTGGTGGAATATTAAGAAGCACAATGTTTTTGATTACTAGAGGCAGGGGTCAGGCTAATTCCACCATTCACTGTTTCTGAACATCGACGGATCATTGTTGGGTCACATAGGCTTTGTTCCATAATAAGTACTTTGCTATGAATTTGCTCCAACCCAAGTGTCTGACACCACAATCTGATGGAGGCTACAAACAAGTGTGCAACTAGTCATTGTTATGATCAATGTATTTTCATGCTGGGTTGCTGTGAGTTTTCTGGGCTCTATGGTCATGTTCCAAAAGCATTCTGTCCTGACGTTTTCCCACATCTATGGCAGGCATCCCCAGAAGTTGTGAGGTCTGCTGGAAACTAGGCAAGTGGGGTTTATATATCTGTGGAATAATGTCCAGGGAGGGAAAAAGAAAGAAATCTTGCCTGTTTGAGGTAAGTGTGAATGTTGCAACTGGCCAACTTGATGTAATAATAACAATAATAACAATAACACCAAATAATAATAATAAAAACAAAGTATAGATTGTCAGTGTTGCAATCCCAGGCAACAGCAGGATTGAAGAGAAACAACCGGAAAAGCTGACATGATATGAGGATTTAAAGATCGAATTGCAAAGACTCTGGCACAAGCCAGTCAAGGTGGTCCCAGTGGTGATTGGCACACTGGGTGCAGTGCCTAAAGACCTTGGCGCAGAGGCGGCCCTAGGTAATTTTCAATGGTAAGCAAACAGTATTTTGCCCCCCCCCCCAACCAATCACTGATATATATTTTCTGTTCGTCGTGGGAGTTCTTTGTGCCATATTTGGTTCAATTCCATCATTGGTGGAGTTCAGAATGCTCTTTGATTGTAGGTGAACTATACATCCCAGTAACTACAAGTCGCAAATGTCAAGGTCTATTTTCCCCCAAGAGCGCCTCAAGAGCGCCCCTGGGCAAAATCAACTGTACTGAAAATGCTTACTTTTTGTAATGGGTTGAGCCGCCCCTGCCTTGGCGTGCACTTAAACACAATCGGTGCTGACAAAATTACCATCTACCAGCTGCAAAAGGCCACCCTACCTGGATCTGCACGCATTATTCGCCAATACATCACACTGTCCTAGACACTTGGGAAGTGTCCATTGTGTGATCCAATGCAACAGCTAGCAGAGTGACCTTGTTTGCTGTACACTCATCTTGTTGTGTTTCAAATAATAATAATAATAATCATCATCATCATCATCATCATCATCATCATATCTATTCCTGAGTCTACTTTGGGGAGGGTGGCGAAGTCTCCTTCTTTGGAGGCTTTTAAACAGAGGCTGGATGGCTATCTGTTGGGGGATGCTTTGAATGTGATTTTTCTGCTTCTTGGCAGAATGGGGTTGGATTGGATGGCCCATGAGGTAGCTTCCAACTCTATGATTCTATTATTCTAGTTCTTCTACATCCAGAGAGCACTGTGGACTCAAACAATGATGGATCTGGACCAAATTTTGCATGGATACTCAATATGTCTAAATGTGAACACTGGTGGAGTTTGAGGGAAATAGACCTTGACATTTCAGAGTTGTAGTTACTGGGAGTTATAGTTCACCTACAATCAAAGAGCATTCTGAATCCCACCAATGATAGAGTTGGGCCAAACTTCCCACACAAAACCCCCCATGACCAACAGAATAAATAAAAGTACTGGTGGTCTTTGGCGACTCTTCTGACACCCCCTTGTGACCCCTGGGTTGAGAAATCCTTCCTTAAGGCCATCCAGTCCAATTCTCTTCACCAGGGCAAGAAACTTAATCAAAGTCCTCCTGACAAAGAGCCATCAACCCATAGATGTAGATAGATAGATAGATAGATAGATAGATAGATAGATAGATAGATAGATAGGATTCACACACACACATATACATGTATAGAACAGAAATAATATAGATTTGAAAGAGATCCCTAAAGAATGACAATGACATGTTGCATGTTCCAGAGTAGGCAATCCAGACAAACCCTACATCAACACTGACAAAGGGACACCAAGAAATAGTGTTTACCCACAAGCAAGATGGTGGAAACAGAAGAACAGCCTGCCTCAGGGGAGAGTGCTTGCTCCATCCATGTTCAATATTTACACAAATGACCAGCCACTGCCAGAAGGGACAGAGAGCTTCATCTATGCTGATGATCATGCCATTATGCTCAAGCAGGGAGCTTTGAGATGGTTGAACAGAAGCTCTCCGAAGCTCTAGGTGCTCTTACTGCCTATTACAGGGAAAACCAGCTGATCCCTAATCCATCTAAAACGCAGACATGTGCTTTTCACCTTAAGAACAGACAAGCATCCCGAGCTCTGAGGATTATTACCTGGGAAGGAATCCTACTGGAACATTGCAATGCACCCAAATACTTGGGAGTCACTTTGGACCGTGCTCTGACCTACAAGAAGCACTGCCTGAACATCAAGCAAAAAGTGGGTGCTAGAAACAATATCATACGAAAGCTGACTGGCACAACCTGGGGATCACAACCAGACACAGTGAAGACATCTGCCCTTGCACTATGCTACTCTGCTGCTGAGTACGCATGCCCAGTGTGGAACACATCTCACCACGCTAAAACAGTGGATGTGGCTCTTAATGAGACATGCCGCATTATCACGGGGTGTCTGCACCCTACACCACTGGAGAAATTACACTGCTTAGCTGATATTGCACCACCTGACATCCGCCGGGAAGTAGCAGCCAATAGTGAAAGGACCAAGGCAGTGACATCTCCAGTTCATCCCTTGTTTGGATATCAGCCAGCACGTCAATAACTTAAATCAGAAATAGTTTTCTAAGATCTACAGAGACACTCGCTGGAACACCTCAGCAAGCGAGAGTCCAAAAGTGGCAAGCCCAAACCCAGAACCTCAACCAATGGCTGATACCAAATGAGAGACTCCCCCCTGGGCACACAGAAAACTGGGTGACTTGGAAGGCGCTGAACAGACTGCGCTCTGGCACCACGAGATGCAGAGCCAACCTTCAAGAAATGGGGCTACAAAGTGGAATCCACGACATGCGAGTGTGGAGAAGAGCAAACCACTGACCACCTGCTGCAATGCAACCTGAGCCCTGCTACATGCACAATGGAGGACCTTCTTGCAGCAACACCAGAGGCACTCCAAGTGGCCAGCTACTGGTCAAAGGACATTTAATCAACTACCAAGCTTGCAAACTTTGTTTTTGTCTGTTTGTTAAAAAATTGTTAAAAATGTAATACAATTGTCTGGTTGCTCCTAACACGATAAATAAATACCCACAAGCAGAAAGAAATTACATATATTAGAAACCAACACTTCCTCATTACTTTATTTTCCAGATCACCAGACTGGGCCACAGCAACGCCTGGCAGGGGACAGCTAGTTTCCAGATAAATCAATAACTATTGCAGTTAGGATTTAAATAAGTGATGCAACTATGTGACATCTTATTGAGACCTGCAGCTTAGTTGAAGCCATGGAATAAGGCAAAGGATATGATCAATGCATTGGCATACCTTTCAAAGAACTGGGACTAGACTGAGGTGAGGTGGTATTCGATCCCATTCAATCATGACGGCAGGCAGCTGCCTCCTCTTTCATCCTTTTGCAGCATTTTTAGTGCACTTCTTAATGCATCCACACACATTTGGAGATAAGCAAGACATTTCCATAAGGTCAGCAGTATGCTGTTGCACAGGGAAGTGTAGCAACATTACATGGGCCACTTAAAAAGGAGCAACTCATCTCCATAGCAATACACTTTTTCTATTGACACCTCTGGTGTTGAATGGAAAAGAGGTGTGTGTGGAATAATTCCATATCTTTTCATGCAAACCTTTCCTTATCTTTCTTTCTCCCTTCTTTCCCCATCTGAAAACATCCCAGGGAGAAAATAGGTTTCATTCTGGAGGATCGGCAGCAGCCTTGCTTGTCCCAAGCCTTCTCAGCCCCTGTGAAGAATTAGAATGAAATTAATAATAGCGGGCAGATTAGAATAAAGTTTCTATTTTTATTTCATGGTCAGGCTCCACTTCTAGAATAATCCGCACTTGGAGCAACTTCATAAATTGAAAATAAATAGTGCCATCCTCTCTCCCCGAGACTGCCGACTTTGCAAATGGATTGCTCAAAATAACAGTAAAGGGGAGAGATATTTTCTTCTGAGTCATTCGAGTGGAAATACAATTTTGAGCAAAGCAGAGCAGTATTTTCTCTCCCCGCACCCCACTTTTTCTATTTCGCTCAGGCTGAGCAACACCTCTAGGGACACAGCATTTCTAATTTCACTCGTTCCTTTGCCTTGATGCACTTTCGTCTTCCTTGTTTCTCCCTCCTCCACTCCACTAAATTTCTGATAAGACTAAAAAAAACCAAAAAACTCCAACCTTGAAAACACTTCTTCATTTTTTTCCCTTCAAAAGTGGGTGCTTGTCTCCTGGATGGAGGCATTCCTCCCAGTATGAAATGATGAACCTGGGTTTGGGATGGTATGGGGTGACAGACAAGCGCCTCAGAGAAATTATGCTCTGGTTTTTTTTAAAAAAAGTCAACTCATTGTCATAAATTGGGTCCTTACATTTAATTCATATGTTGCTTTGTGACTGCTGTGACAAAGGGAACAGGAGGGGAAAGTAAAATGGACGAACCCAGAGGGTGCTCACCAATGCTTCCTCTTCATCTTGGAAAGAAGTGACAAGTGGAGTGCCGTAGGGTTCCGTCCTGGGCCCGGTCCTGTTCAACATCTTTATTAATGACTTAGATGAAGGGCTAGAAGGCATGATCATCAAGTTTGCAGACGACACCAAATTGGGAGGGAGAGCCAATACTCCAGAGGACAGGAGCAGGATTCAAAACGATCTTGACAGATTAGAGAGATGGGCCAAAACTAACAAAATGAAGTTCAACAGTGACAAATGCAAGATACTCCACTTTGGCAGAAAAACGAAATGCAAAGATACAGAATGGGGGACGCCTGGCTCGAGAGCAGTACGTGTGAAAAAGATCTTGGAGTCCTCGTGGACAACAAGTTAAACATGAGCCAACAATGTGATGTGGTGGCAAAAAAAGCCAATGGGATTTTGGCCTGCATCAATAGGAGCATAGTGTCTAGATCTAGGGAAGTCATGCTACCCCTCTATTCTGCTTTGGTTAGACCACACCTGGAATATTGTGTCCAATTCTGGGCACCACAATTCAAGAGAGATATTGACAAACTGGAATGTGTCCAGAGGAGGGCGACTAAAATGATCAAGGGTCTGGAGAACAAGCCCTATGAGGAGCGGCTTAAGGAGCTGGGCATGTTTAGCCTGAAGAAGAGAAGGCTGAGAGGAGATATGATAGCCATGTATAAATATGTGAGAGGAAGCCACAGGGAGGAGGAGGGAGCAAGCTTGTTTTCTGCTTCCTTGGAGACTAGGACGCGGAACAATGGCTTCAAACTACAAGAGAGTAGATTCCATCTGAACACGAGGAACTTCCTGACTGTGAGAGCCGTTCAGCAGTGGAACTCACTGCCCCGGAGTGTGGTGGAGGCTCCTTCTTTGGAAGCTTTTAAACAGAGGCTGGATGGCCATCTGTCAGGGGTGATTTGAATGCAATATTCCTGCTTCTTGGCAGAATGGGGTTGGACTGGATGGCCCATGAGGTCTCTTCCAACTCTGATTCTATGATTCTATGATTCTGTGTCCTTGAGTCTGGAGAGCACTGGATGCCCATGCAAACACTTGTAGCTGGTTCTGTCTTGGAAAGGGCCCAATTGTTTATTTATTTATTTCCGGTATTTCTACTCCGTCTCTTCTCTACCCCCGAAGGGGGAATCAGGACGGCTTACACTTGGCAATGATATGATGCCACTACATACAATAATACAACCACAATTAAGTACATTGTCTCCTGCCCTGTGCTTATAATATAATATAATATAATATAATATAATATAATATAATATAATATAATATCTATATAAATAAAAATGTAATGTTAGTTTGTGCTACCATCAGAACTCAAAAACCACTGGGGGAATTGACACCAAATTTGGACACAAGACACCTAACAAACCAATGTATGTCCTCCACTCAAAAAAATTGATTTTGTCATTTGGGAATTGTCGTTGCTGGGATTTATAGTTTACCTACAATCAAAGAGCATTCTGAACTCCACCAATGATGGAATTGGGCCAAACTTAGCACACAGGGCTCCCATGACCAACAGAAAAAACTGGAAGGGTTTGGTGGACATTGACCTTGAGTTTGGGAGTTGTAGTTCACCTACATCCAGAGAGCACTGTGGACTCAAACAATGATGGATCTGGACCAAACTTGACACAAAAATTCCATATGCCTAAATATGAACACAGATGGAGTTTGGAGGAAATAGACCTTGACATTGGGATTTGTAGTTACTGGGATTTATAGTTCACTACAATTAAAGAGCATTCTGAAACCCACAAACGACAGAAATGGGGCAAACTTCCCACACAGAACCCCCATGACCAACAGAAAATACTTTAAGGCCATCCAGTCCAACTCTCTTCACCAGGGCAAGAAAATGTAATCAGAGCCCTCCTGACAAAGAGCCATTCAGACATAGATATAGATAGATAGGTATGATTCTCTCTCACACACACAGATATAGTATCATAATTTGAAAGAGACCCTTAAAGAAGGACTATTATATGTTGCATATTCCAGAGTAGGCAACCCAGACACTCTCCACATCAACACTGACAGAGAAACAACAAGAAATACTGTTTACCCACAAGCATAATAAATTGCATATATTAGAAACCAACACTTTCTCATTACTTTATTTTCCAGATCACCAAACTGGGCCACAGCAACGCCTGGCAGGGGACAGCTAATAATATAATATAATGTATATACTTATAGGGGAGCCCCCAGTGGCACAGTGGGTTAAAGCGCTGAGCTGCTGAGCTTGTTGACCGAAAGGTTGCAGGTTTGAATCCAGGGAGCGGCATGAGATTCTGCTGTCAACCCCAGCTTCTTCCAACCTAGCAGTTCAAAAACATGTAAATGTGAGTAGATCAATAGGTACCGCTCGGCGGGAAGGTAACGGCGCTCCATGCAGTCATGCCAGCCACATGACCTTGGAGGTGTCTATGGACAACCGGCTCTTTGGCTTAGAAATTGAGATGAGCACCAACCCCCAGAGTCGGACACAACTGGACTTAATGTCAGGGGAAAACCCTTTACCTTAATCATGGAATGGCTTCCATCATGAGTTGTGTCCTGGTACCATTGAAGGGGAACTGTAGTATTTTTTAAATGGAAATGTATTCATTTATTTATAGGTAAAGGTAAAGGCTGTCCCCTGACATTAAGTCCAGTCATGTCTGACTCTGGGGTGTGGTGCTCATCTCCATTTCTAAGCCGAAGAGCCAGCGTTGTCCGTAGACACCTCCAAGGTCATGTGGCCGGCATGACTGCATGGAGCGCCGTTACCTTCCCGCGGTACCTATTGATCTACTCACATTTGCATGTTTTCGAACTGCTAGGTTGACAATGTAATATATAATATTAATATTGTGCTATGGTAAGAATATAATATATTGTATTTACTTTTTACTTGTAAGCCGCTCTGAGCACCCTTTGGGATGAGAAGGGTGGCATATAAATGTCGTAAATAAATAATAAAAATAAATAAATAAATCAATGATTAAAAACAGTACATAAAACATTAATTAAAAACAGTAAAAACAGTATAATCAGTCATCTCGCTATTCCAGTCAATGTCCAACCAAAGTGCTAATTACATCTGCTGTCGAAACCTGGTCCCAAAACCACGATTTTAATTTCTTCCTGAAAGCCAGGAGGGATGCAGCCAATCTTATCTCATTTGGAAGCGTTTTCCACAGGCGGGGGGCCACAGCTGAGAAGGCCCTGTCTCTCATCCCTGCCAGATGCATTTGCACTTTTCTAAGTAAAAGGGACCCTGGTGGTGCAGTGGGTTAAACCCTTGTGCCGGCAGACTGACAGGTTTGAATCCGGGGAGAGCACGGATGAGCTCCCTCTGTCAGCTCCAGCTCCTCATGCGGGGACATGAGAGAAGCCTCCCACAAGTATGGTCAAACATCAAAACGTGGGTGTCCCCTGGGCAACGTCCTTGCAGACGGCCAATTCTCTCACACCAGAAGCACCTTGCAGTTTCTCAAGTCGCTCCTGACGTGACAAACAACAACAACAACAACAAACTATACACCTTTGTTTGAATTAACAATGCATAACTAACACAAACACACACACACAGAACTGTACTATGGAACCGCCCTGAGTCCTCTTGGGGAGACAGGGTGGAATATAAATAAAGTGTTATTGTTGTTGTTGTTGTTGTTGTTGTTGTTAGGGCCTCAATATGTGCATTTTTCCCACTTCAGTCCACTATAAATGCTGTGCCTCCTGCAGAATTCTGGGACTTGTAGTTTAGGGTTTAGACTCAGGGCTTCTCTGGATGAGCAGTTTAAAGGCTCCTCCCCATAACTACAAAACCCATAACGCTGCAGGAAGCAGTTGCAGCATTTAAAGTGGATTGAAGTGGGAAAACGCTCAACTGTGATGAGGCACTATATCATGACTACTACCACATTGCTAATTTCCTGCAATAAGAATAATTCATTAGGTAGTACAAATAAATCAATATGTTAATCCAAGACTGATATAGACTATTTGGAAATAACAGCTCTAATAATGTGACTCATATTCAGATTTAGTGTTCTTTATGCAAACTCCTGATAAGACCATGCATTTCCTGAACCATATTAATCTAATGCATTATTCAATTAAGAAGGAAACTTTTCAGCTTAACATGTGTTAAGGGCTTTTCACTTTCACTCAAGCAGGAAAATGTTTTAAAACTGCAGCTGTTCAAAGCCACGTATGTGGGTAATACAGATTGGCTCTCCTGGGCAGTGCTCGGCTCCATCATGGAGCTGGACAGCCATCATTGGCACAGTATGAAACCTTGGGCCCAGATTTGTCTTTCCAAAGCAATAAACAAATCGAATCTATAGAGCTGGAAATAGCTGGCAACCGAAACACCCATTCCATCATACAAATTCTCAACTGCCAACCCATGCCATCTGCATGGATTGACAGAGTTGGAAAGGAGAAAAATTCCTAAATTTGAACTGTCCCCTCCATCCCCG
>NW_026847529.1:0-10291 GCF_025583915.1 Anolis sagrei ordinatus | reverse complement strand
AGGGAAGGGGAAGGGAAAGCAAAGAGAAAAGGAAATTGAAAGGGAAAAGGGAAAGCAAAGAGAAAAGGAAATTGAAAGGGAAAAGAAAGGGAAGGGAATGGGGAAGGGAAGAAGAAGGGAAAGGAAAAGGAAGGGAAGGGGGAAGCAAAAGAGACGGGAAAGGAAAGGGAAAGGAGGAGGGGGAAGGAAGGGAAAGGGAAGGGGAAGGAAAGGGAAAGCAAAGAGAAAAGGAAATTGAAAGGGAAAAGAAAGGGAAGGGAATGGGGAAGGGGATGGGAAGGGAAGAAAAAGGGAAAGGGAAGGGAAGGGGGAAGCAAAAGGGACAGGAAAGGAAAGGGAAAGGAGAAGGCGGAAGGAAGGGAAAGGGAAGGGGAAAGAGAAGGGAAAGGGAAGGGAAGCAGAAGGATAAGGAAAGGAACCAATGGAAAGAAATGGTGCCTGCCTTAAAAATGACGGGTGGTTTTTGTCAGAATGAAGGACAGCTTTCTCTAAGACATCTTCTCAAGCCTTGACAGCTTGGTAGCGGTGGGCCTGAAGCCACCCTCAGTTTTATATTCTGCGTGGCTCTTTTATGTACCTCTGCGAAGGCTCCGTCTATCACGGTGAACACATTTACAACTTTTTAAATTAACTGATGATTATCATACACTTGTCCTCTGCAATATTTTTTCAGTTCTAATATTTGAAGTAGCTAATCTACCTAAGTTTTAGTGTTTGAAATACCTAATCATTCATCACGATTTCCCCTGTATAATAAAAGAACACACGCAGAATATAAGATTGCTGTTTAAATAAAAGGGAGCTGGCGAAGAATGAGAATTCAAAACAGGGATCGGCACAGGGCTCTCTCCTTTGGTGGAGACAAAGTGAGGGAAATGCACAATCACTTCCATTTCCAGGCACAGGTAAGTCAACTGATCACAAAAGGAGGCTGTCGAAAAATGAAACAGGGTGGATTATTGCTTCTGAACTTGAAGATTTGAAAACTGATTTTGACGCTGCAATAATGTCAAGTATTACATTTTAAAGATGAATCGTAAAAATGCTAGGTGCTAATGAAGTACGTGAAATAGGTAATATGATATTGGTGTCTTTGGCTGGCAATGAAGCAGCACCGCTTCTGAGATTTTGCCTGCTCAAGAATCTCATAATCACTTGACACCGGGACACCTTTTTGTTGTCAGAAGCCAGTACGCTTAAAATTTTGCATTTCATTTTGCGACTGTATCTCAACAAATGACTGTATGTACTCAAGTATAAGCCTAGTTTTTCAGCCCTAGTTTTTCAGAAAGAATGAAATAGAGAGAGAAGGAAGGAAGGAAGGAGGCAAGGAAGGATGGAACCAAAGAGCAAAGGAAGCAAGGAAAGAAACAGGTAGAGAAGGAAGAAAGAAGAAGGGAAAGAAAAAGAGGGAAGGAAGGAAAGAGGGAGGGAAGGAAGAAAGGAAAGAAAGAAGGCGAGAAAGAGGGAGGGAAGGTTGGCCACAGCAATGCGTGGCGGGTACAGCTAGTGTGTGTGTGTGTGTGTGTGTGTGTGTGTGTGTATAGACTAAACGAATGAACAACAACAACAACAACAACAACAACACACACACACATACACATATATACGCTAACCGTCCCCTCTGTTGGTCATGGGGGTTCTGTGTGGGAAGTTTGGCCCAATTCTATCGTTGGTGGGGTTCAGAATGCTCTGTGATTGTAGGTGAACTATAAATCCCAGCAACTACAACTCCCAAATGCAGGGGCGGCTCAACCCATTACGCAAAGTAAGCATTTGCAGTATAGTTGATTTTGCCCAGGGCTCTTGAGGCGCTCTTGGGGGAAAATAGACCATGACATATGCGAGTTGTAGTTACTGGGATGTATAGTTCACCTACAATCAAAGAGCATTCTGAACTCCACCAATGATGGAATTGAACCAAATATGGCACACAGAACTCCCACGACGAACAGAAAATATATATCAGTGATTGGTTGGGGGGGGGGGGTGTGCCAAAATACTGTTTGCTTACTGTTGAAAATCCCAGCAACTACAACTCTCAAATGTCAAGATTCTATTTTCCCCAAACTCCACCAGTGTTCACATTTGGGCATATTGAGTATTTGTGTAGAGTTTGGTCCAGATCCATCATTGTTTGAGTCCACAGTGATCTCTGGATGTAGGTGAACTACATCTCCAAAATCAAAGGACACTGCCCACCAAACCCTTCCAGTATTTTCTGTTGGTCATGGGAGAACTGTGTGCCAAGTTTGGTTCAATTCCATCTTTGATTGTAGGTGAACTATAAATCCCAGCAACTACAACTCACAAATGACAAAATCAATTTTTTTGAGTGAAGGACATACATTGGGTGGATAGGTGTCTTGTGTCCACATTTGGTGTCAATTTGTCCAGTGGTTTTTGAGTTCTGTTCATCCCACAAACGAACATTACATTTTTATTTGTATATATATATCGCGAAACAGCGAGTCCGCGGTAAGTGAACTGCAAAGTAGCGAGGGAACACTGTATTACAGATGAGAAAATTGTCATTGCTTCTCTGTCCCAGTAACGATTAGTAAAACATATCTGGTAAAGGTCTAATAAATGGGAGGGCATTGCGAGGACCTGCACAAATGGTTGACCTGCACCTCCTTATCATTACCTGAAGCCAGGGCCCCCCAAACATTTTAAACCGTGGGCCAGTTTGCGGTCCCTGAGACTGTTCTGCAGACAGACTATAGTTTGAAAGAGACATGAGTGAATTCCTCTACACACTGCATGTATCATTTTTTTGTAGTGCAAAAAATATGAAATAACACAATATTGAAAATGAAGAACAATTTTAGCCAACATAAACTTGCCAGTATTTCAATAGGAAGTGTGGTCTGTTTTGGCTGATGAAGGAGACAAGTTAATTAGGATTGTTGTTGTTGTGTGCCTTTCAGTCGTTTCAGACTCTATCACAGAGTTTTCTTGTCAATATTTATCTAAAGGGGATTTGCTCTTGTTGTCATCTGAAGCTGTGTGTGACTTGGCTAAAATCTTTCCTCCCTCCCTCCTTCTTCTTCCTTCCCTTCTTTTCCATTTTTCTCCTGCCCTCCCTGTCTTCCTCCTTCCAGCCATCCTTCCTTTCTTCCCTTCCTCCTTTCTTCCCTCTACTTTCCTTTGATTTCCTCTTTCTCCTTCCTTACTTCCTCCCCTTCTTTCAAAAGTGATTTGCTGTTGTCTTCATCTGAGGCTTAATCTGAGGCTAAAGTCTTTCTTTCTTTCTTTCTTTCTTTCTTTCTTTCTTTCTTTCTTTCTTTCTTTCTTTCTTCCCTCCCTCCCTTCTTCCTTCCTTCCTTCCTTCCTTCCTTCCTTCCTTCCTTCCTTCCTTCCTTCCTTCCTTCCTTCCTTCCTTCCTTCCCCTCTTTCTCCCTCCCTCCCTCTCTCCTTCCCTCCTCCTTTCCCTTCTCTTCCTTCCTTTTCTTCTCTCCCTTTCTTTCTTCCTCTTTCTCCTTTTTCTCCTTCCTTTCTTCCCTCCCTCCCTCTTTCTCCTCCTTCCTTCCTTCCTCTCTCCCTCCTCCTTCCTCCTTCCTTTCTTCCCTCCTTTCTTCCCTCCCCTCTTTCCTTCTTTTCCTCTTTTTCCTTCCTTCCCTCCTTCTGTCTTCTTCCTTTCTTTCCCTCTTCTTCTTCTCTCCCTCTTCTCCTCCTTTGTTCCTTTCCTCCCTCCTTTCCCTCCTTTCTCCCCTTCACCTTCCTTCCTTCCCTTTTTCTTCCTGTGGCAGGGGTGGCACAAAGGGAATGGAGGCAGTGTGGGAATGGTGGCGGGGACTGGATAAAAATCCTTGGCAGGCCATATCATTCTATTGTAATATTATTAGTAATATTAGTACTAATATTAGTAATATCATTCTATTGTAATATTATTAGTAATATAATATTATTGTAATATTACATATAATATAAAATATATAATTATAATATTGTATTATTATTAGTAGTAGTAGTATATTGTATTACATCATAATATTATAAATACTATATGTATACACAATATATTATATTATATTATATTATATTATTATATTATTATATTATTATATTATATTATTAGTATCGCACAGGAGACAATGTGGAACTGCCTTCCTGCCCCCCCCCCCCTCTACTCTGGACCAGAGCAGCAGCTGTTTGTTTCTTTATATTTATTTACTTATTTATTTACTACATTTATATGCCACCCTTCTCACCCCGAAAAAGACTCGGAGCAGCTTACAAGATAGATAGATAGATAGATAGATAGATAGATAGATAGATAGATAGATAGATAGATAGATAGATAGATAGATATGTGGTATTAACAGAACTCAAAAACCACTGGACGAATTGACACCAAATTTGGACACAAGACACCTAACTACCCAATGTATGTCCTTCACTCAAAAAAATGTTTTTGTCATTTGGGAGTTGTAGTTGCTGGGATTTATAGTTCACCTACAATCAAAGAGCATTCTGAACTCCATCAACGATAGAATTGAACCAAACCTGGCACACAGAACTCCCCTGACCAACAGAAAATACTGTGTTTTCTGGTAGTCTTTGGTGACCCTTCTGACACCCCCTTGCAACCCCCCCCCCCAGGGGTCCCCAACCCCAGGTTGAGAAATGCTGCCTTAAGGCCATCCAGTCCAACTCCCTTCACCAGAGCAAGAAAACATAGAGCCCTCCTGACAAAGAACCATCCAGCCATAGATACAGATAAATATAGATGAGTCGCGTGCACACACATACACACACACACACACACGTTTATGACAGATATAGTACCATAGATTTGAAAGGGACCCCTAAAGAAGGACAATTCTATGTTGCATGTTCCAAAGTGGGCAAACCAGACAAAATGGAATTGAACAAACTTGGCCCACAGTTCTCCCATGACCAACAGAAAATACTGGAAGGGTTTGGTGGGCAGTGTCCTTTGGTTTTGGAGTTGTAGTTCACCTACATCCAGAGATCACTGTGCACTCAAACAATGATGGATCTGGAACAAACTCTACACGAATACTCAATATGCCCAAATGTGAACACTGGTGGAGTTTGGGGAAAATAGAATCTTGACATTTGGGAGTTGTAGTTGCTGGGATTTCTAGTTCACCTACAATCACAGAGTATTCTGAACCCAACCAATGATAGAATTGGGCCAAACCTCCCACACAGAACCCCCATGTGGGCCACAGCAACGCGTGGCAGGGGACGGCTAGTATACAATATATTATATTATTAGCATAGTACAATATCAGTATTATATATTACTATATTGTACTATACCATTGTTGTAATATTATTAGTAATATGACATGTAATATACAATATATAATTATAATATTTTATTATTATTATTAGTAATATTATATTGAATTACATTATAATATTATAAATATTAAATGTATATACAATATATTATATTATTATTATAGCACAGGGGACAAGGTGGAACTGCCTTCCTGGCCCCCTCTCTCGTCACTCTGGCCCAGAGCAGCAGTTGTTTGTTTCCAGTAGTACATGTAATCTAAAATATATAATTATAATATCGTATTATTAGTAGTAGTATTATATTGTATTACATTATAATATTATAAATATTATATGTATATACAATATATTATATTATTATTATTATTATTATTATTATATATTGTATATACATATAATTATAAATATTAAATGTATATACAATATATTATATTATTATTATAGCACAGGGGACAAGGTGGAACTGCCTTCCTGGCCCCCTCTCTCGTCACTCTGGCCCAGAGCAGCAGTTGTTTGTTTCTTTATACCTTCCTTCTCCCTCCACAAACAAAGCTGCTGGCATTAAAAACATTTCATCACAACTTAAAATCCAAAACTATGCAAACACTGAAATAGAATTAAATATAATTTGCATTAATTAAAATGAACACCACTATTTACCATCACCATGTCCCAGCAGTTTGGCTCTTAGACCTTGCCAAACTACAAGGGTTGAATGAAAAGTAATGCCTCCACCTGTGTAACTCCTCAAGAGCTGGCAGTACTGGTATGCAGCAGGCACTGGCTTGTTCAGTAGACTCTCCTCTACAGTTCCATTTTGGCGGGAAGCCTTAGCATTGAACGGTTGTGTTGTTAAAGTGCAAAGTATGGAAACCTGCGCAGACGGTCGGTCAGTGTGACTTAAGCAACGTGCAGTCATTGAATTCTTGATAGCAGAAGGTGTCACCCCAAAGGAGATTCATCAGAGAATGCAAGCTGTTTATGGTGACTGTGTTGATGTTTATGGTGATTGTATTGATGTGAGTATTGTGCGTCGTTGGGCAAGTACATTTAAAGAGCACAACAACAGAGAGGAAACAAACAAGGACATCTAATCACCTCTCAACAAAAGATTGCTCCAGGCACTGTCAGGCCATTAAATGCTAATCAAGGTGGTTAGTTGAAACATTCACACCTAGCTCCAGCAGACAAGAGTCCTTTGTCCCACCCTGGTCATTCCACATATATATAAACCCCCTTTTCCTAGTTCTAACAGACCTCACTACCTCTGAGGATGCTTGCCATAGATGCAGGCGAAACGTCAGGAGAGAATGCCTCTAGAATATGGTCATATAGCCTGAAAAAACCTACAAGTTTAAAGACGTTGAGGTGGGAACATCTGACTTGTGCGACAAACAAAGAGTTGGACGTCTTGTTACAGCAACTACAGAGTTTCACAAGCAAAAAGGTTGACATATTGATTCAGGACGGTTGTCGTATCACTCAGAGACAATTTTCAAGCATAATCGACAATTCACAAGAACGTGTGGGTCACAATGGATCTGTGCACAATGGGTACCCAGGATGAGAGAAATGTGAGACGCTCTTTTCCTGTCCACCAACATTCCGTTTTCCGCTCTTAAGTTCGGAGTAGAGCAACTGCATTGGGAGACGGAGGTCAGGCATCCGGACAACGTGGCCGGTCCAGTGGAGTTGATGGTGGAGGACCATCGCTTCAGTGCTGGTGGTCTTTGCTTCTTCCAGCACGCTGACGTTTGTCCGCTTGTCTTCCCAAGAGATTTGCAGGATTTTCCGGAGGCAGCACCAGTGGAATTGTTCCAGGAGTTGCATGTGACGTCTGTAGACAGTCCACGTTTTGCAGGCATAGAACAGGGTTGGGAGGACAATAGCTCTATAAACAAGCACCTTGGTATCCCTACAGATGTCCCGGTCCTCAAACACTCTCTGCTTCATTTGGGAAAATGCTGCACTCGCAGAGCTCAGGCGGTGTTGTATTTCGGTTTCGATGTTGACTTTGGTGGAGAGGTGGCTGCCAAGGGAGTGGAAATGGTCAACATTTTCTAATGCTACACCATTAAGTTGTATCTCTGGCATTGGAGAGGGATTGGTTGGTGACTGCTGGAAGAGCACTTTGGTTTTCTCGATGTTCAGTGACAGGCCGAGCTTCGTGTATGCTTCTCCAAAGGTGTTTAGAATGGCTTGTAGGTCTTCTTCTAAATGCGCACAGACGACATGGTCATCAGCATGCTGGAGTTCTATAACAGATGTTGTTGTAACCTTGGTTTTGGCTTGCCATCTGTCTGATAGATGACTTCCCCTCCGGTGGGAAGCTTCCCGTCAACAAGGTGGAGTATCATAGCAATGAAGATGGAGAATAGAGTTGGGGCAATAACACATATGTATATAACATATGTAATAACAAATATGTATATGTTTATGTATATGTATATACATATACATGCATAGGGTTACAGCCTGTGTTGGATGGGGCCGCACTCCCCCTGAAGACGCAGGTTCGCAGCTTGGGTGTGATCCTGGACTCATCGCTGAGCCTGGAACCCCAGGTTTCGGCGGTGACCAGGGGAGCATTTGCACAGCTAAAGCTTGTGCGCCAGCTGCGCCCGTACCTTGGGAAGTCTGACTTGGCCACGGTAGTCCACGCTCTGGTTACATCCCGTTTAGACTACTGCAACGCTCTCTACGTGGGGTTGCCTTTGAAGACAGCTCGGAAGCTCCAACTAGTCCAACGCTCGGCAGCCATGATTTTAACAGGAGCGGAGCGAAGGGAGCATACAACCCCCCTGTTGCGCCAACTCCACTGGCTACCGATCTGCTACCGGGCTGAATTCAAAGTGCTGGCGTTGGCCTTTAAAGCCCTAAACGGTTCCGGCCCAAGCTACCTATCTGACCGCATCTCTGCCTATGAACCCACCAGGACTTTGAGATCTTCCGGGGAGGCCCTGCTCTCGATCCCGCCTGCTTCTCAAGCTCGGCTGGCGGGGACGAGAGATAGGGCCTTCTCGGTGGTGGCTCCTCGGCTGTGGAACGCCCTTCCTACGGACATTAGACTAGCACCATCTCTAATGGTATTCCGCAAAAAAGTGAAGACCTGGCTGTTTGAGCAGGCGTTTGAATAATTAGTGCAATGATTGGTTAATGAACACTGGAATGGAACAATGGATGACGAATCTGGAACATGTTTTTGATGACGAGATGACAGTGAATGGGTATTGTAGTAACTGTTTATTAATTGTGTAATGTGTTAGGTTGTTAACTGTTTCTATACTGTAGCACTGAATTTTTGCTGTTCGTATTTGTTGTGAACCGCTGTGAGTCGCCTTCGGGCTGAGAACAGCGGCATATAAGTAAGGTAAATAAATAATAATAAATATATCTTGCAAGCTGCTCTGATTCCCCTTCTGGGTAAGAAGGACGGCATATAAATGCCGTAAATAAATAGTTTGGTGAGACCCCAGCCCTTTGGCTCTGAGACCTTGCCAAACTACAACTCCCCAAATCCTTTGTTTTGATTCACCTTTGTTCTTTCCGGGCGTGGCTCCGCTTCCCGCCCTGGCCAATCAGAGGCGCCGGGCTCGGTTCCGTGCGCCGTGATTGGCCGCCGCGCGCTTTCGGGGGCGTGGCCCGAGGCGATGGAACGCTGGCTGCCTGAGAGTGCCAGAACCGGACGGTCCTGCTCGGGAGGCGGCGGCGGCACTCTGATTGGCTGCCCGCCCTGGCCAATGGCATGTGGGGGAGTTTGAACCTTCAGAGGCGGAAGGAGGCCCTCCTCGCGGGACGAACGCGCGATTAACTCCGCGTCCGTGTGGACGGGCTGGGAGCAGCAAAAGGAAGATCGGGTACCCTTTTGGGAGGAAGGAGAAGCAACAGAGTCACGAGGAGGTAACGTATTTCCCAAAAAATTCTCTAATTGCTTTGAAAGTTCTGCCAAGTTGGACCCTGGTATATAAAACCCGGATTATCTGCTTTGAACCGGGTTATATGGCAGTATGGACTAGTCACGAGGAAGTAACATTCCCCCCAAAATTCACTAATTGCTCTGAAAGTCCTGCCAAGTTGGACCCTGGCATATAAAACCCGGATTATCTGCTTTGGACCGGATTATATGGCAGTGTGGACTAGTCACGAAGAGGTAACATTCCCCCCAAAATTTTCTAATTGCTTTGAAAGTTCTGCCAAGTTGGACCCTGCCATATAAAACCCGGATTATCTGCTTTGGACCGGATTATATGGCAGTGTGGACTAGTCACGAGGAAGTAACATTCCCCCCAAAATTCACTAATTGCTCTGAAAGTCCTGCCAAGTTGGACCCTGGCATATAAAACCCGGATTATCTGCTTTGAACCGGATTATATGGCAGTGTGGTCACATATAATGCAATTCAAAGCAGACCATTAGATAGAAGGAGCCTCAGAGCTGCTAAAATATAGTTAATTATGTCAAAAATTGGGTCCTTTTAATTGGAGGAGGGAAAATAACAATAATAATAATAATAATAATAATAATAATAATAATAATATGGGATATAATTATGCAGAGTTTGGAGGAAGGAATATAATAATAGTATATTATTATTATTATATATAATATGGGACATTATCATGCAAAGTTTGCAGGAGGGAATATAATCATAACAACATAATAATAATAATAATAATAATAATAATAATAATAATAATATAATATATACCATATGGGATATAATTATGCAGAGTTTGGAGGAAGGAATATAATCATAATAGCATATTAATAATATAGTATTAATATAATATAATAATAATATATCATATGGGCATAATTTTGTGGAGGAGGGAATATAATCATAATAATATATTAATAATATAGTAATAATAATATATACCATATGGGATATAATTGTGCAGAGTTTGGAGGAAGGAATGTAATCATAATAATATATTAATATAATAATAATAATAATAATAATAATAATATACCGTATGGGACATAATTATGCAGAGTTTGGAGGAGGGAATAT